>WYDF02278937.1:0-17307 GCA_009867245.2 Adranes taylori | reverse complement strand
TACTCTCTATTTGTTATCTTCTACGACCTGAGCAAATGTTTATATATCTCTACATGACATGTAATCGCTTGCTTCAAGAAATATGATTTATGATTAATTTATAAACTAAAACTGTTCTCAAAAGACACATATTATAGGTAAGTCAGTAAAAAGTACACACACACACATCCTCACACATACACACACACATCCACACCAATCCCACCGAAACTAACTACAGTTTAACATAAACAGTTCAACATCCACAAACAACACACAACCCGATTTGACAAGAAGAGTAAGTAAAATCAACACTAATCTATTTATCATATAATTGTATTTCTTTGTAGTTACCTGATGATGTATATCTAGACGAAACCAGTCGTTAAATAAAATATAAATAAGAAAGTAATAGAAAATTTAATATAATCTATTTCTTAAACCCTTATTATGAAACAAAGAACAACAATCTTACAGCTTTTCTAATTGATTAACGCTACAAAGGTAAACATATAAAATTTTTGAGAACATTGCCTGCAACTAAAGTCAGGTCTATGCATAAATATTAAACACATATATCCCTGACGAGGAGCGAAACTTCACTTAAATCGAAATATTTTATTCAAAGTGAATAAATCTGTTATTGTAACAGATTTTATCTGTATTAGGTAATAACAATATAATCACTTTTTTTAACAATTATGTTAACTTTTATCTACTTACCAAAATAACGGAAGTATGAATGCGTGATGTTGCCCAGTAGAAGAGACATAATTCCAAGTTACACACCGAACTCAAAAGCGTTTATCAAAACATTTTCAACTTAATTCAGTTGAATAAGTTATGCTAAAACATTGTTCTGATTAAGAAGAACATGTATAACCAAATCATCTTTAAATACTAGTTGTAAAATACTCACTATGTTATTTCTAACAATAATATTTAATTACATTAGTACAATTAGACGGTTTTTAATCTCGAATGTATATTAATTAAGTATGTCATTGTCCGTTAAAAATAATCGTCTATTAACTAAAAAGTGGGATTTTTAGGTTATTAAAATGATATTTACGACTTTGTTATTTAATTGTTACATAGGCGCATAATATAATCGGATTGAATTTAATTTGCTGGAATAGTAGTAAAATGTTGTATAAGTTTTAGTAATAAATTTTTTATCGTACATCCTTTTTTTGATATTTCTGAATTTTAAAGACTTTTACTAATAAACATAAAAATTTATATCTCCCTAGTTATCTATACTTTTTTATGTTTTGATATTTTACTTTGAACATTTTATATCCGAATCGTGACGTAAATAATGTGAATGATCTACACCAGGAATTTAAATTAAATTTATTGTTATATTTTTATTACAACACTTATATAGTACCTTATCTTACCGAAATTTTTTTATATTTCTTGGCTGTGAAATCCCTTTAATTTTTAAGCGATTAAGCAAGCTTAATAAAATGCAATGTTGGGAGTTGAAAAAAGTTGTACTACCATAAAGATCTGTATGAGAGCTAGAAAAATGAGACTTTGCGAACTTTGTAAAAATTTTTTTTAGTAACATCCTGTATATGTTTATACATTTTTATAACCCCTGTGGTTCTTTTTAAAATGATACCAAACATGAGGGATTCAACTCTATTAGCTCCAAAAATGTAGCCCCTACTATCTTAAAAACTCTCCAATGGTTACCATGATAACCGAAAGTCAACGTATAAATTCGCATAATTCCTGAACAATAGTAGATAGAAGAAAATAGTTTCAGTTTTAGGAGATCTATAAGATGCTACTTCTGCAATAAATGTTGTTATCTGTGTCGGGTCAAATTATAATTTTCGAACAGGTACAAACTGATCACACATTTAGTAATCCTGAATTTAAATTCTAAGTATAATTTAAATATTTAAAATTTGATAGTAACGTAAGCAATAAACAAAAAATAAAAGATTGAAAGTTGACATAAACAAAAATCAGTTAAAACAGAAATCCGTTACAAAATGCCTTAATTAACTATGACAATCCAATCAATGAACGTAAATTTATATTAGAATATCTTATTTAAATAAAAATTTTAACTGACATAATTTTAATAATAGCTTTTTACGTGTTAGCAAGTATTATACATAATACTTAATGATAAAGAGTTCATTTTATGTAATGGCAGTCATCCTTATACAATTTTGATTATGACTTTCCAAAAGTTGTGAAAAAATTGATATCCTCTAAATGATTAAGATAGCTGAATTTCAATCTAGTCTACCAGTTATGTATTTTAGAGACTTGATAAGATGAAAAACGTACGGCCATAACTGTCCTATGAGGTGGTGGAGTTAATAAACCTCTAAAGCGTCAGTGTTATGCACATCAGATCTAAATGTGAATTTTTTTCAAGGTCAAATTACTCCAATATTTGACGTGCGAATTTTTCAACTCGCTTAATCGATTAGATAATTAAAGGAACTTTCTACACGAGAAATTAAAAAAAAACCAATAGCCGTTTTCGAGAAAATGGACCGCAAAGTTTGCTAAATATGTTATATTGCTAAATATGTTATATTAAATAGGTTAAAAAAAATCAAAAAAAATCGAAGGGGATTTAGACAATAAAGAGTATTTTAATGTCCTATCTTTTATAGTTCCTTATAACGAAAAGTTTGTTAAATTTTTAACGCAACGTGGCATTTTGTAACAGTTGGCAACATGGGACTAATTTTATTGGACGCAGAATACAACGTACTATATGTGTGCAAAATTTAATTTTGAAGTTCTAATGAATAAAAATGGTGCATGTGCGCCATAAAAATAAATTAAAAATACCATTCTGCGTAAAAATGGTGAGCACCTGTGTAGCAAATTTCATCCAAATCGACCCAATAGGGTAGGAAAAATGTGTAAACATACACATATCCGTACACACAGCAATTGAAAAATGTACCCTTCGATTTTAAAGAATTTCTTATTCTGGTAAATTGCTTCTTATGACCCCCTCTTTAAATTACGTATAAAAGATTTGCAGCAAATTCTCGAAAAAGTGTCAAAACATGAATCCTATATCTTTCGTATATACGTATTATATCCATATATAGTACATGATAAATAAAAATTTCACAGCTGAGCTCTAAGTCGGCAACCCTAGTATACAGAACAAAATCATTCCAATTGTGTCATTAATACTTTGTTTTAATTCTCCAGAAAATGTAATAAAATATATGTCCTTTTTAAAATAAGTCGCACCACAATTAGAAAAATCTTTTTCAAATAAAATATTGTTTATTTGATTTAGGCAGTATCATAAAAATCGTTTGTGTACAGGTAATCTCAAAAGTAATGGAACAGAACATCACTTTCTTATTTCAAATGGAATTCCCTATATATTTTTACAATTTGTGAAACTAGACTAAATTTTAATTTCATTTAATTCGAATAATATTATTCTTTAAAACTAGGGTTACCAGCTTATAATCATGGTTATAATATTGTGTATTAGCACTATAAGTGAATATTGACATAAATTTTTTTCATTTGTATATAGATTTTTGAAACTTTAAACTTAGAATGTATAATGCTGCTACTATCATTATGTTGATTTAAAATTGAAAAATATATAAGGGGTCTCCAGGAAAATATCTTATTTTTAGAGAAATATAATATAAGAAACTATGCCTATTTCAAATGAAACAGCCAGTATATTATCATAGCAATTGAAAGAATATTTCCAGAAATAATTATAATGTGCAATATTATTATTTAAATCTATTAAATAGAATAGAATTTTTACATTTGGTAATAAATATACTTATTTTAGATACCTTTTTATCAGTTGATCAATTTAGTTTAGCATATTTAAATGTTTATTAAATTGATATATCGAGAAAAGAAAATTGTTGCCAATTTGCATTTATGCAAATTGGCATAAATGCAAATTGGCATAAATGGCTTTGTTTTTTATAAAAATGACGATAAGTCGGCAACCCTGGTATACACAACAATATTATTCGAACAGTGACAATATCCCCCCCCTCGAAAAGTGCGTAAACCTGAAGATTTTCACTCAATGTTGAAATATGTTTTTCAGCTAAATTTTCCTAGAAACGCCCCCCCCCACCAGAAATTATCAAATAATTTTTTTCTAGAACCCCCGTCCTGAAAATAATTTCTACATACGTCCCTCGAATTAGGGGTTAATAAAAAGAGACTTTGATCCTTGAAAAGTTTCTTACATCGGAATTGTGGAGATGGGCTAACTCCAACAATGGTTCATCTTAATGAGGTTGTCATTTCGCCTAACTACCATCTACGTTCATAGAACTCTGTAATTTTTACATATGTACCTTATGTAAAGGATTTTCAAATTTGCTTAAACAAGTTGCAGTAAACCGTGTCTTCAGACAATGCTACTGATGACGGCTACCACCTATTCCAGAAATTGTTCATCTTCCCTGCTTGGCTTTTTTAAGCTAATTGGGTGTTTCATGCAGTCAATATTTAGTTTTCGAAATAATTAACTTATCTACTTAATAAAATTTATTTGAAGAAGATTTCTCCAATTGTAGTATTTACCGAAATATCAAAGATTGACAGAAGTATAGAACAACTTGTATATGTAAAATTTTTATTTTAGGAAACAAGTGTTTCAAATTATATCAAAAGAGCTTACTAAATGCTTGAATATTAATTACTAAAGTAAAATTCAAGAAAGTTAAAAACATGAATGTTAGATCTTTGATGTACCCATCTCACGGCGTATGGAAGATAAAATTATAATTAATGTTTAATTTAATATTTATTAGAGAATATTGAAAGTTTTTATGTTTTATCTAGAGTAAGGTGATTTAAATTATACAACTTAAAAACCACTTTTGGACTACCACAGGTTTATATATACATATAAATTGTAATTTAATGTCGTTTTTTAGCAATAAATCCTAATTGGTGTATAAATTTAAAAAAAATAAATTATTTATGATTATTTTATTAGTATCACAAAACATAGACTACGAACATTTTTGTTATGCAATCATATTAGATTAGAATCAAAATTACATATAATATACCGATAGTTTGCACTTGAATATAGATGAAGAATCACTCGCAATTATTATGTAACAATTTCAAGAAATACTTTCCGCAACGATAATTATAGTTATATAAAAATTATGACAAATATTTTGACATTTCTTATCAAATATTTTAATCGAATAGTGTCACTTAGATTTATAGCAGGAGCGAAAAACAACAAAAAAAGTGATTTATTTAACACTATTTCGAAAATTAGCTTATCAGCTTATCGCGAAAGAAAACGCAATCTAAATTTGAACTTCACGATCGGTTTGTTGATATTCATATAGAACCATCAAACTTTTAATGCACACGTCGCGATAATATACCTGATATTGTTATGTACAAACAAATGTTAAACTTGTGGTAAATAAGTAACTATAGCGGACAAATGTGTACTTTAATAATAATTTACTATAATTTTTTGCGCAAACGCGCATTTAAGCTACCTGTGCGTCGTATTTATTGTGTAATATACGAGTGACATTTTAAAAGATATAAACATTTGTTTTAACTACTTTCTTATACAAAATGTTATATACAAAGTTTGTTTTATAAGAGTAAAAATCAGTTTAATTAGAAATCATTCTTAGCAATCAGGGGTGTCCAAAGCTTTTCCTCGGTTGTTTTACAAAAGTGTATCCATTTTGTTGACCTTTCATATAGATTGCTTCATTATAGTTGAGCGGAGTCAATGTAGTTTAATTTTTTGCCTTGTCTGGCTCTCGTTCATTTGCTTGCGGATAGTATGGCATCGCGTAGAGCAAACCTCCTAACGCTGTCAACAGTACATGTAGCCTCGATCATTCAGAGGGTTGTCAGTTCTAAAAAGTGTTTTTTGTTTGTCAAATGACACTTAGCGATAAACTGAAAGAAATAGGCGTCTCATTATTTCACGTAAATTGCAGCGTTAATTACCATGATTATTTATTTTTTGATAAATTCAATTCATTTTAGCACAAATTCCAGAGTTAAAAACATATCACTGTCATGGTGAATGGGACGAGGATTATTTTTTACGATGAAGATTGATAAACGTATTTGGATTACTTGTATTTCAAGCGTAGCACTTCCTAAAAGACCCAATGTTGACAGACATTATAGAACAGTCCATAAACAATATAAAAATGATTGCTCACTTGCCACTGAGATGCGGAAAATAAAAATCGGGCAATTAATGATACAATTATCTATGCATACCATCACTTATTACCAGATTGAGTACGAAGTCGAAAACAACTACGATGGCTTCATTGAAAGATGATGAAATTTTATTAAAACATAATAAACGCTTTGAAGATGACTAAATATCGAAAGAGAGTTTCATTAAGGCTGGAGAATTGTTGTTTCAAAATTTTATAAAACACCGTAATGCGTAGAACAGAAGCAAAGAGTAAAAATTAAATTATTTTACCGATGAAGGGACAAACGAGAGGTCAAGATACATACAGCTCGTATGACATTTGTTGAGCCCAAATTCCTGGAAAAGAAAAGGCACACCGAGTAGAAAAACTCCCTAGATGCTTGAAAGCAGCGTGCCTTGAAGACTATTTGTAAAAAAATATTTGTAATTTTTAAGTAATGTGTTTTTATCTAATTTTTTACAATAATTTATGCTTATCATCTATGTTATTGTACAATACAATAAAATCATATAACAGAAATAAACATTTAATCCGAGAATATGACGTTCAACGAACATTCTATGGCACCATGCGGGTTTGACCAGTTCATCTTAGCAGCATGCAGTTAGCAGTTGCATACGGTGATTTGTAAGTGTTGTATCGTTCTATGCTTTTTGGGGCTGTACTTTCTTATTAAAAGAAATCAATGAAGACAAAATTTAATTCCCAGTGCGATCAAAACTAATTCCCAGTGCGGTCGCATTTTCCAAATGCGATCAAAACTGAACTAAAAAACCGTATTGCAGCTACTACAGGAGTACCTCTAGCTACTATAAAGAGAATTTTAAATGAAAATGTAAATTTACAAACTGTAAATACCTGAAATTTAGTTCTCCTAAAAACGCAAGAGAAAATGTACAAAAACCAACCTACCGGAATGGGAAAAAATGGACATTAGAAACATGATTTACAATTTTCATAAAACCGAAGGATGTCAAGTTACTCTCAAGAGAAGTGCGGAATACAACATTAACGGTAAAGGTACATCCCTGCATACAATTATCCGAGAACGTTACATGGAAGAAAACTAAGGACAATCGGCTTTTGTTAATAGAGAAAAATAATATTCCCGCTTTAGGATTGAATTATCTAGACAAAAGCAAATATTATAGAAGCGAAGGAGAAGTTGGACATACAATACCACTAACGGTTTGTTATCAAGTGAATCCGAAGTAATGGATTAGTTATTGTTCACGCCAATAGTTAAATGGGCTTCATTCCTAATTGTCTCTTGGTTTTTATATTTGGGAATAAATCTGGAGACTACTACGTTGACATGAACTCAGAAAATTATGAGAAGTGGCTTACAGAGAAACTGATTCCAAATTTCTCTCCCAATTGTCTTATTAGTGATAATGCACCATATCATAATATGAAACTACAGAAAGCAACTCAAAAAGCACAGACTATTTGTGGTAGACTATTTGCTAAGCAAAAATATAGCTTTCTTGAGAAATTGGCGTAAGCGGAGCTGTATGAAGTCACTAAAATTAATAAAAAAAAGCCATTTACAAATTTGACCACCTGCTCAAAAATAACGGGCATGTGGTTTCACGGTTCCCACCCTACCATCCGAATTTAAATCCAATTGAATTAATATGGCAACGAAACTACCAATGTACGAAAGAAAAATGCTTCAAGTCTTTTATTAATAAAACATAATTTCTAGTAGCTAAACTGTTGTTGATTACGACTGATGGAGCATCTGCTATGGTTGGAAAGCATAATGGATTTATAACTCTCTGTAAAAATGATGATGATGATGATGATGATATCTAAGTTTTACGAACTAGCATTGCGTTAGTCACCAACAGGTTTTGTGCTCAAAGATATTAAATTCAGACGATGCGATGAATGTAGTATTCAAAACAGTTAATTCTATCCGTGGAAGTAGTTTGAAAAGACGAAAATTCAGAGGATTACTAGAAGAATATAGATCTTATCTTGGGGAATTACTATTGCACCCTAATCTAAGATGGTTGAACTGTGCTAAGTTTTTAAAAATATTTTTGGATATTTTACCTGAAATAAAAGAGTTTATGGCAACAGCTAATATACTGTATCCTCGATTGGAAGATGATAAGTGTTAAATTTGATAAAGAAGTTAAATTTGCTAAACGATTTAAATTTGCGACTTAAAGGAAGGAACAAAACATTGACTGACATGGTTAACGCTGTAAATACATTTAAAGAAAACTTTTTCTCCTAAAAGCGCAATTGAGGAGAGGGGATTTAAAATAATTTGAAAATATAGCATCGAAATCTAAAGATAGATACTCCTCTAAATATAATCAATATATTAATAAGATAGCTTTGTTAAGCAAAGAGTTTGTTATGAGACTTAAAAGTTATTTAAAAATAGAGGAATCATAGTTTTCATGTCATTCCTATTCAATAATTAAATACAAATAAGACAAATATCAATAAATTTAAAAGAATTTTAGTTGTGAACCAAATACTGATTGAGGACGAAATCCGTAAATTAAAATACGATATATTTTTGAAATGACGAGCTAATTTTTCGAATTTATTTTATGAAGAAAAATTTCCATATTTGTGGAAATGTGCGGCGTGTTTGACATTTTTTTTATCTATTTCCGCTGCGAATCTACATTGTCTAGAATAAATGCAATCAAAACAAAAGAGCTGACCATTTGGCAGTATGTTTACGAGTAGCTGCAAGTAGTTATATACCAAATTATAATAAGCTTGAGGAAAATATGGAATGTCATGGCCTTAACATTCCATATTGGAAATCTTTGGCCACCTATGGTATGGAATAGATTATTATGCTATTTCTGCGTAGCTACAATTAAACGAAATTATGTATTTTAATCATTAATGTTATATTTAATAACATTGATATACAAGTTGAGAAATATATATATATAGTAAAAACAATACCAATAAGCCAATATATTTTTTGGAGATATTGAAAAACTTTTTCTAGAAAAAGAGTATATATAGACATATAAATATATACATACAGAGATAGAAATATATAAATATAAAATTGTATGTAATTTATTAATTTATAAAATATAATCCACACCACTCGAAACTCTGTAAAAAATGAATAGAAACTATTTGGGGACACTCATACACTCATTCGTTCCTCGGCCGCAAGAGATTCCGCGGCGGTCAGCACAAATAAACCGTTTATCGTCAAACGGTGACAAGGCTAATTTATTCTGATTTTGTGTATAAATGTTATAATTAATAGAGCGAAAATTTAATTGGGACCGATAAAGTAGAGATGGTTCAATAAACAACTCTGGAAATCATTGGCTGTGATCGATTTCTGTACAACCGATTTCTTGACTCCTTTAACGCATTTCATCAAAGACGCTTCCGGAAATCTGGCATTACATTTTGGTTGCAGACTAATGAATTCGTGTAAGTGTCTACCGCCATATTCATTCTTCATGAGCACAGGAAGTGCTTTGTTTTGAAGCGGAATCTAGTATGAATACGGTATAGAGTATGGAGTCAGTTTTTACTGACCTTAAGATATGTCTATTAGAAATATAGAAAATAGAACGGTCAAATGAATTTCGTTCTATAGTATGCTTATAGCTCTTTCGATTTTATGTGAAACATTTTGATTTAAAATAAAAATTTTACACCTATATTACCAAATTTTATACCAATATTTCTTATTGATATTTACCGATTTATTAAATTTGTTTTCTATAGAAAAGCGATGTATGTATGTACTTCCGTATTGACTTTATTGCTTAAACTTGCTTAAATTTAGTTTTTACGTAATTTTAATGTAGTAAATAATTTACTCTTTACGCAATTATTTCTGTTTACCCAAAATAAGCCTAAATAAATTCCTCTAAATCTATCTACGCAATATAAATTAAATATGTAATTTTAAGTAAGTAGGTGCTAATTCCGAAAATTGTGATGAAAAGGAAATTATAATAATTATCCTAAAAATTGAGACAAGGTGGACACCTGTTTCTGGCATAGGGTTAGCCTTTATCAACACTCTCTCTATTCCAAATATAGGCGCAAGATATCATTATATTGGACTATGAATCTAGCACGCCTCGACAAATAATTATAATCCTCGATTTCAACGCCAACTGTATGTAAGTATGCACACATTAAGATGCTGTATTTGATTTTATTCGCGGATACTGCGTTTGACATAATGCACTGCGTCAACTGTGTGTAATGCATTTGGACGAAGTAGCACCTTTACAAAGTAAGATGAACCATTAATGTGTTTATTCAATGAAGCAAGGGACTTTAATAATCAAAGTTCTCCGCGTGTAATACTTGCATTGGGGTTTTTTGAGAAGCGTTGGACCATCCTAAAGATGACCAAAGTTATTTTACAGCGATCTTAATAGAACGGGGACTTTAAGAATCAAAGCTCAACACCTTTTAACACATGTAGTTCATCTCCAGTATTGGAGTACGTACTAAGACGATATTGAAATAAAGAATGCAAGTAGTACCTTCGAGCAGTAAGACAAATTTTTGAAGTAAGTAGGTGCTAATTTCGAAAATTGTGATGAAAAGGAAATTATAATAATTATTCTAAAAATTGAGACAAGGTGGACACCTGTTTCTGGCATAGGATTAACCTTTATCAACACCCTCTTTATTCGAAATATAGGCGCAAGATATCATTATATTGGACTATGAATCCAACACTCTATCTTTGCGCTACGGACGCCTCGACAAATAATTATTATAATCCTCGATTTCAGCGCCAATTGTATATAAATATGCATACACTAAGATGATGTATTTGATTTTATTCGCGGATAAAATCAAATACAGCATCTTAATATATGCATAATTACATTCAATTGGCGTTGAAATCAAGGATTATAATAATTATTTGTCGAGGCGTCGAGCGCAAAGATAGAGTGTTGGATTCATAGTCCAATATAATGATATCTTGCGCCTATATTTGGAATAGAGAGGGTGCTGATAAAGACTAACCTTACGCCAGAAACAGGTGTCCACCTTGTCTCAATTTTTAGAATAATTATTATAATTTCCTTTTCATCACAAGTTTCGAAATAAGTACCTACTTCAAAAATTTTTCTTACTGCTTGAAGGTAAATACTACTTACATTCTTCAATGTAATTTTTATTTAAAATTGTTGTAGTTCAGACTGATCATTCGTTAAAGGAATTTGGCGAAGTGAATTAATAAGGAAGTACCTACATCTTTTTAATAGCATTAGAAAGATATATTTTCATTTAATTTTTAATTAGGATATCAACTTTAGGCCACCCATTCCACCCATTAGAAATCTAGTTACATTTGTAACTACCAATCTAAATCTAGTTATCTTTGGAATACTAGTGACATATCGATAAAATTTTTGAATTAAAAATAACATCTGAGCAAAAATGGACTTTGGTCCAGGCAGAGTTGTCTATTTTACACTACTAGATTATATGGAATGGGAGTTTAGCTCGGTTGACACTTTTCCTTACATCTGCTACTTCACTAGTACAGAAAATGTAATTTAATTTACATGTTTGCACACACGCAATGCTTATTATTTTAAGTTAGATTCACCACAGACATAAAAATACTAAGTAAGTGGTTTTCTACAGGTACAGTTAAGTGTGGCTAAGTGTAAGTATAGTTATCCTGATAAACTACTAAGCTAATTGAACGTGGTATTGATTGAATGTTAAATAACGAAATTAGTTCTAATATATGATGACGAATACTACATAGAATTTACTAAATAGAAATAGTAATTGGGTTGGGACAAATAGTTGGACAAAAATCAAAATCTTCGTCAAATGATCAAAATTCCCCTGATCTCTCCTAATTGTATTTTTATTAAAGAGACTATACCTATATGCATTAGTTATAAACAGACGTAAATATATTGATAAACATCATTATTATGAATAGAATCTAGAAAAGAATGCTAGATTGATAAATTGTTTGTTATTGGAAAGAACCACCTTGATCTGCTTTTTACAAGAAATAAATTTATATCGTTTTATTATGTTATTGTATTTTTCCACTGATGAATTTCACATACGCAAATTGATAGAATTTTTTTGTGTTTGAAATAAATGGTTTTCTACGCAAAATCTTCAATTAAAAAGATTTTTAATAACCATTCACAATTTATTTGTCTGCATTATGAGTCTGTGTCTAGTGTGCTGGACGAAAATAATGTAATTACCTTTACGTAATAAATTCACATGCTATTAACATTTTGATTAAGAAAGAAGTAGTTAAAATGCAATCAAATTTTTAGAGATATCTAGAAGTCTATCTAGTAGTCTGTCTAGTAGTCGTAACTGATTTTGGATTTTTTTTGCAACAACTATATGCAATAAAAACTGATAAGTTTTGAAAAGGGAATAGCTACATCAATGTTCTACATGAGGCAGATGCCCGAATTCCTAGATGACCGCTATGTTAGACACGGCACCCTAATTACTAGAGCGCGGTCATGGAACGAAACTAAACTTATTATTGCGCTAGTAATATAGGATTTTTTTTCGACTACTGTGTCAAATAAAAATTGATGAGCTTCTAACCAAGCGTAGCCACGTCAATGCCTTATACGTCTCCGCAACCATAAATTCTAGTTGACTGCTATTTTAGATATGGGACTATATTTACAAACGAGCGGGTCTGAAACGAATTCTTCTGGTGAGTATAAATTTTTTTCAGCCACTGTATCAAATGCAAAATGTTAAGCTTCTGGCATGCATAGCTATTATAATGCCCTAATAAATTTGTAGTCAGAAGTTCTAGGTGGACGTTATTTTAGACACGGAACGCTTATTACTAGCGTACTGTTGTACAACGAAAATAACGTATTACTTCAGTGACTTTGAAACTTTTTCTAATCACTGTATCAAATCTAAAACGACAAGCACGCATATTATGGGGATTGAACAAATATTCATAGCAGTGAGCTATGGTGTTAAAAACTACATTATTGAAGGAGTATAGATTCCATCAACATCATCATTAGAAAAGTATGTAAATCTCATTGCTCTACTATCGAGGAATTAAATAATGTATATCCTGATCGTGAATGGTCTAATGATGAAACTGGGGTAGTTTAAGGGAATCATTTCGACACCAATTGGGAATATGTAGCCGAAAGCTTTTCATATTTAAATTTTTACCAAAAAAACTGCGTTAATAACAGTAGAGGTATAATGTTAGATTTACTTTTCATAAATGTTAAAAATGTAAGTTGTATGTTGGCATCGGATCCACTTCTGCCGGATAGTAGTCATCATAAGGGTTTTGTGTGAATAGACACGAGTGAAGAGAAACATAGGAACTTGAGTTTTGATTCATTTGAATTCGACTATAAGCAAGCGCTAAATTATTATTTGGCATCAGTTGACTGGGAACACGTATATGCTAGCCTAGATATCAATCACGCCACGGAATCCTTCTATTTCGTGTTGTACAATGGTATGTTGAGTTGTATTCTGCAGAACAGGGTTAGATCATCAAATTATCCAATTTGGTTTAATAAGGAATTGAAAGAAATGTTAAAGCAAAAAATTTATTATCATCATAAAAAGTTCTTGTAACGGGGAGGACTTGCGGGGAGAACTTACATCGCAATTGGCTATATGATGCTGTAGCTAGCAGTTTTAGAAAGTAAAACTGCTAGCTACAGCATCATATAGCCCATTGCGATGTAACTATGTGTGGTGGTCGTTTTAGATTTGATACAATGGCTTCAAAGTTTCAAAGTCACTGAAGTAATACGTTATTTTTGTGTCTAAATTAGCGAGAAGGCCGCTAATTTAGACACAGGGCCCCATTGAAGAGCGTGGTGTGGTGGAACGAAAATAATGTATTCCTTTACAGACTTTGTATCTCTTTTACAAGTATATCAAATAAAAATTAATATGCTTTGAACAGAGTACACCTACATCAAGCATAGCATAGCGATATAAGCCTGTAGCCAGAAGTTTTAGTTTATCACTATGTTACAAACGGGACTCTATTTATTAGCGCGCTGTTGTGGAACGATTGTGGAACGAAAGTAACGCATTTCTCTAGTGTATTTGGAACCACTGTATCAAATAAAAAATAAGTTTCTAATCGAGCATTTCTACATATAAGACCAAAAGCCTTAGCTGGCCGCTATTTTTGACCGGGACCCTATCTAGAGCGCGCTGTTGTGAAACGAGTGTAACGTATTCTTGTAGTGAATTTAGAATTTTTTTCCAACCACTATATTGACTAAAGAACGATACATTTTTAGTCATGCATAGCATCAATAGTACCCTACACAACATTATAGACAGAAGTTGAGGTGACCCAATTTAGAACTTTTTTTGTAAGAACTATATCAAATGAAAACTAAAAAGCTTTAAAGAAGCTATAGCGACACCAATGCCCTAAATGGCCATGTGGTTATCAGTTTTAGGTGTCCGCTATTTTAAACACGCGACCCTATTTATTGCTGTAGAACGAGAGTAACCTATTCCTTTAGTGATTTTGGATTTTTTCCCAACCACAATATCAAATAAACACTAAGAAGGTTCAAAGAAGAATTACGACTTACATCAATGTCCTATACGATCATATAGCTAGAATAGGTGAATGCTACTTTAGACACGTGATCCTAATTACTAGGGCTCTGTCGTGGAACTAAACTAAACTAACTTATTAGGCTAGTAGTTTTGGATTTTTTATTCCCGGCTACTGTATTAAATAAAAAATAAAAACTTTCAGCAATGTACGGCTCCACAACCAGAAATTCTAGGTGCCCGCTATTTTAGATAAAGGTCTTTATTTACAAACGCACTGTTGTGATACGAAAGTAACGTATTCCCCAACTGAGTTTAAAAATGTTGTAAACACTGTATTGAATGCAAAATGATAAGCTTTTAATCATGTATAGCAGCTATACTGCCCTATATGACATTATATCTATAAGTTTTTGGTGACCGCTATTTTAGACACAGAACACAAGTAACGTATTCCTTCAGTGACTTAAGAAATTTTTTCAAGCACTGTATCAAATCAAAAATGACAAGCTTCGAACTATGCATAACTACATCAATGGTCGATATGAGCTTGTAGCCACCAGTTTCAGGAGACCGCAATTTTAGACACGGGGCCCTATTAACAAGCGCGCTTTCGTGGAACGAAAATAACTTATTCCTTTACTACGTTTGGAATTTTTTTAGAACAACTATATCAAATAAAAATTGATAATCTTTAAACAAGAAACTCCTACATAACTACATGACCCTGCAGCCAGAAGTTTTAGGTTACCGTTATGTAGACAGGGGATCCTATTTACTAGCATGGTATTGTGGAACTAAAGTAACGTATTTTTCTAGTGCATTTGTAAATTTTTCCAACTACTGTATTAGATAAAAAGTGATAACTTTCTAACAGAAAATAGCCACACCTAAAGGCAGATGTTCTAGAAGTTCTAGCCAAAAGTTCTAGCTGGCCGTAATTTTACACATGGGAACCTATTTATTACTGCGCTTTTGTGGAACGAAACTAAGGAATTCTTCTAGTGAATTTAGAATTTTTGTCAACCACTGTATCAAATAAAAAACGATAAACTTTTAAGTATGCATAGGTACAATAATGCGCAATATGAAATTGTAGACAGAAGTCCTAGACGTAGTACCCAATTCACAAGCGCGCTGTCGTAGACTGAAAATCATGTATTCCTCTACTGACTTAGATTTTTTTTTTGTAAGAACTATATGAAATAAAAACTGAGAAACTTGGAAAAAGGGATAGCATCATCAATGTCCTGGAATCTCGAACTATATTACCCTGGAATCTGGAAGTATTAGTTGACCGCTATTTTAGACGCGCGACCATATTTACTAATGCGTTGATGTGGAACGAAAGTAACGTATTCCGCTAGTGATTTTTGAATTTTTTTCCAAGCACAATATTGCATGAAAGAGATTAACTTCCAGCCATGTACTGAGAAATCAATGATCTATGTGATACTTTAACCAGAATTTGTAGATAACCGCTGCTTTAGACACGACGTGACCCTAATTACTTGGACGCTGTCACGGAACGTAACTAAACTAACTTTAATAAATTTGGATTTGTTTTCCGGCTACTGTACCAAATACTAAATACTAAGGTTCTAGTAATATATAGCTACATGTTCTCAATTACCTGTATTTTAGACACGGGATCCAATTTACTAACGCACTGTCTTGGAACGAATATAATGTATTCCTTTACTGACTGATTTTTCTTGCAAGAAATATATATAATTAAAACTGAAGAAACTATAAGACATCAGTAACCTATATGACCCTGTTGTCAAAAGTTTTAGTTGACCGTTATTTTAGTGGTCCACTACTGGTCCGCGAAGTGTTTTTGGTGGTCCGTGAAAAGTTTTTGCTGTCAAAAATAATTCCGAGTCCGGGCCGGAGGTAGGCGGTAAGCAAGTACTGCAAATCATCAGGGCGCTAACACAAGAGAGGCGTCAAAACAACAAAAAAGTTATTTAAAGACATTAGTTAACGGGGCGCCAATTATGTTTTGCATCAGGGCTCCGAAGACATTTCCTTCGGCCCTGCTCCGAGTTGAGAAATGAATATGTTTGTATTTCGTTTCGTCGTTTACATTGCCAATTGCCATTGTTTGAAAAATTATCATATGATGCACTGAAACCTTCCAAGTTCGTTTGGCATTTGCATTGAAAGTATAGGTAGTGGTCTCGTTGATAAGCCATTGGACTTTTTCATGAGATTTCATAAAGAGTTAAAAATTCAGAAAAATTCAATGAAGAAAATGACAACTACCGATAAATCACCTGCTTAAACCATCTTATTTAGTTGTCCAAACTAAAAAACCATTATCTGTTGAAAAAACATTGATAGTGAAGAGCAAGTTGTAGAGGGAATTTAAAAATTACAATGTTTTGTGATTCAACTTGAGGAATCAACAGATCTCAGTAACCATGCAATTCTAGTTTGCTTCGTGAGAATTTTGTCAAATCCATCATAAGAACAAACTCTTTTAAAATGATTTACCCATGAATATTCAAGGATAATTAACCTAAAGATACTTATAATACATTTTATATTGCGGGAC
>WYDF02278926.1:0-17308 GCA_009867245.2 Adranes taylori | reverse complement strand
ATATTATAGTGCACGTTGGCATAGTATGGAAATGGGAGGCATCGTTTGCTATACGGGTGCCAATATTATTATGAGAGCGCGTGAGATAATCGAAGGCGTTGGTAGACCTTTAGAACTAGACACTGATGGTATATGGTGCATGTTACCTGCTTCTTTTCCAGAAAACGTATTAATCTCGGCAGCTAAACATCCTAAAAAAACCAAATTGAATATATCATACCCTAATGCGGTACTTAATGCTATGGTAAGAATAAAAAACGTTTGAAACACATCAATCTTTTGATCAATTATTAATTTCATACTTTTAAATTTTATATTTCATAAATTACGGATCCTCTTAATCCATAATTTATGAAAATTTGTATTTAAGGGGTGGGACTACCAGATATAAGCACCACGAAATCTTGTTTCTTTGTTGTAGTGTTTTTACTAGTAAAGGTAGACTCAAGTGTACACGAATTGGCATTTTTAAATAATTAAAAGGTGATTTACATTTCTGATCAAATAATGTCTGTGTGGTCAAATGATCTAAGATATATGGGTGTTTATTGTTGTGAAACATTCGTCCAAAAAGTTTACAATAATTATAATTATAAGTGTATGAATAATTGTAAATGTATGATATAATTAATAAATTTATGCGATATTAAAGTGTAAAGGAAATTCACCTCATAAAGGGCATAGGAATTCCACTGTAGGCAAACGGTTTTTTGGAGGTTCTAGGTTATTTCTTCCCCTGGTTTCGTAAGTGAGTGTGTGAGTTGAGTTTTGTGTTGTTGTTAATATCACATAGTACCTTGTGGGCGTACATTGCAGGAGCCGTGAGGATCTTATGTTTGATGAAGAGGAGTTTGCAATGCTCTCTCTCTCTCTTGGTTTGACCCTCTATACTTCTTACCGCCCTTTTTTGTTCTATGACTACCATCTCCATATGTGTAGAGTGACTCCATATTTCCTGTGCATAAGATACTTTTGCATGGAATACAGCATGATAAGCCGTTAGCGCTGCTTCGCTCCCGCATACTTTTCGTTTTATTGTGAATTTTGACTAGGCAATTGATTGGAGAGCTCTTCGGGGTTGCTTCCACGTTAATCTTACATCTATCACTATACCGAGCAGTTTGACTGGCTTATCAGCCATTATCTAAGATAGAGTTTTCTCTTTTTCATTATTTAGTACAAGTTGGTTCATTACAAATCATTTTTCAGCATTAGATAGCTCATCCTTAAGTATTTCAACCAATACTTCATGGTTTCGTGTGTCACTGTGAGCGTCGTGTCATCTGCATTATAATAGAATTACAATTTAGCTAAGTAATTCATATAAATCGTGAAGAGCATTGGTCCAAGTATAGATCCCTAAGGCACTCCTATGTTGATTGGTAATAATTTACTGCGGGCGCCATCTAGGTATACTAACTG
This sequence comes from Adranes taylori, assembly GCA_009867245.2. Lineage (NCBI taxonomy): Eukaryota > Metazoa > Arthropoda > Insecta > Coleoptera > Staphylinidae > Adranes > Adranes taylori. The sequence goes on along the minus strand of WYDF02278926.1, from coordinate 15,886 downwards.
TTTTCGATTATTTAGATAATTTGACAGTAAATCGTGTATATTATTGATACAGCCGTAGTGTTGATGCTTCTGTATCAGTAGGCTGTGTCATATTGTCGCGGATTTTTTTGGACACGACTTAGTGAAAGGGTGAGATTCATCCACTTTATGTCCGAACTAACGCTTCAACCAAATTTGGGATCGATTTGGGTATCCGTACGGGTGGTTAGCTCTGTGGATTAAAAGTTGACCGTTAAGGGGGTCCCAGATATCTGAAAGGCCGGTACCAACTATTACGAATTATTAAGCATTATTTCACACCGGTATAGGCGTAAATAAATAAGAACTGGAGATAAAGTCAATGTATTAAAATAGATTCAGAAAATTATAACAATAAAATGAATAAAATGGTAGTTAATAAATCAACACTGAAAATTACAAATAATCACTGGTTAAAGTTCGAACGAATCATAGCGGTACAACAAATAGTAAATGCAGATAAAATAAGTCGGATATAAGATCAGTAAAAATTGCGTAAAAAATAATTAAATAAGATAAATGTAGGCACTTACATTGGCGGATTCATTTTTGTGACACAGGAGAACACAACAGCACACGAACACTTGAATAATTTTATGGGGAATAATAACTAGTTGATTGTCTATATTTAATTTAATTTTATAATACTAATTCTAATTTAATTCGATTTAACTTAAATGGATGATTCTAATTTATTTCAGCAAAACGACCCGCAGCGATTCAGACTTTTAAGGCTAATAGAAAATTCTTGTTCATGACTGAGCCATAACTGACCCAAAATGGTGTCTACTAGTTATTTTACAAAATCGGTCTCCACTTTGGTTTACACCGATTTTCCTACCAAAATTCTTACCAGAAACTTTCACACTAGTTCCCCTACTTGCGACTCTACTTAATTAACTATAATCGGCCATGATTGTTCCTTAGATAATTAGGGCCACCGTCTGTTCCTACCACTTACCCAATTTCACACAGTACGCTTTCGCTCACAGCCGTCGGTCATAATTACTTAAGCCAATTATCGCTTCATCGATTTACTAACACACGTGCATGTAAACGGCCGCTGCACATTACACACTATCTGATTTATTTCTTATCGCCAATCAAATCTATGTCAATGATAATAGTCAAACCCCTTATGCTGCTTTCACTCATTGCTGTATCTGCCCACTGCAACGTTTTCCCCTCTATTTATGATTTGTGTAATTTATGTTATTACCAGGATTTTATCCGTCGGATCTTGAAAATGTCTATTTGGTTCTCATAGAAAAATACTAAATTTGCCCAACATGTAAGTGTCATGTTTAAAATATTTCAACTTAAGTTTTTTGTTATGCATACAAGTTTAGCCGAATGTGTTAAATTACTTTTTGGCGATTAGTTCCTATAACAATAAAAATGCTTAAACAACTAATACTTTTCGTCGAATCGATCATTCAGCCATCTTTAATAAATTCGATGACTTATGCATATTAATTGTACAAAACTACCTACAGTAAAATTAAATTATGGTGACAACAAATTGTCACGCTACATTATTGTATCAAATGCTTTTGTTAGATTGCATAATTAGGGTACTCATTTCAGCTTTTCGTTTACTGCGTTACATACATATTTCATATAGGAGGCAAGCGCTGTCACTGTGCTGTAGCGTTTTCTAAAGTAATGCAGTGACGATGCTATGCATGTATTTGCTTCTAAGTGTTCCTTTTCCCTGAATTGATTGAGTTTTTTTGAAGATTTTGGCGAAAATGGGCGGAGGTTGGTCTATAACTTGAACAAATGGTTCTTTCACCTTTTCTGTATATTGGATGCACTTTAGCCAGTTTAAATGCGTCCGAAAATAGTCCTTACGGAGTCAATCATTGAACAAGGAGGTTAGTACTGGGGCAATTGTATGTGCTGTTTTGTACCCATCTCAGCAGTTATTTCAAAGAGGTCTATAGATTCCTTGTTTAGTTTGAGAATAACCATGTTTACCTCATTTTTTGTTATTTCAGCAAATGTATCTATTGTTTTAACCGCATTGGGGTAGTTTGTAGTCAGGTTTTGTCTGTGTGTTTGAGTACTAATGGTTTTAACTAGATTTTCTGCTACAGATGTAAAGAAGTGGTTAAATTCAGTGTTTGTTGGGGTGTTATTTGATTTCTTTATATATTTTCCTCCTGTCTCTGTATTTATAAATGTTCCATACAGTTTTAAATTTATTAACTGAGCTTCGAATTTTTTCAAGTTTGCCCTTCTTCTTTCTTCATCTACCGCCTTATTGTATAAAATATTTCAATTTAAATGCTCACTTTTTCGCTTTAAGAAATAAAGCATAAATCGCTCACTTAATGTTTTTAGTTTCAACTAATAAGCTGTGTTTCAATTATGCACAGAATCTTTAGCATATTTTGTCTGTTACATTTCTATTATGTGACATAACATAAATGATATTTATAATATAATTTTTAATTTGCCTTTATAGGTCAAAGAGTATTTTACAAACGATCAGTATCATGAATTAATCGACAAGGGTCGTCATATTTATGATATTAGAAACGAGAATACGATTTTCTTTGAAGTCGATGGACCTTACAAAGCAATGGTTTTACCTGCATCTAAGGAAGAAGGAAAAAAATTAAAGAAGAGATATGCTGTTTTCAATTTTGACGGATCATTAGCTGAATTAAAAGGGTTTGTTAATTTTTTCACATTTTTTATTAACTATAGATGCGGATTAGTTTGCACAAGCCGAGGTGGGGTAACTTAACAAATTGTGGTGTCTAAGTTATAGGGCCCTTTGGCGCTATAACTCATTTTTTATTTACTGTAGATGCGGGTTACTTTGCACAAGCCGGGGTGGGGTAACTTTACAAATTGCGCTGTCTAAGTTATAGCGCCCTTGGGCAACAAGACGAGTAACTAAAACCAATCAATTGTGCCGGGGTTTTGTTCAACAATATGGGTGATCATTTATCTATGGGTTATAACTTCTCTATCATGTGATAATATGCCCATGTGTTAGCAAAACAGAAATGTGTTGCATTTTATAGCTTGGAACTTTAATACATTCAAGTGCTTTCTCCAGTTTTCAAAGGTGAGTAATGTCATTTTTTCAAAGCTTATATTATCGGTTTGAAGTATGGAAATTTATAACTTGATAGTTGTATAAGGGTTTTCACAAATTTAAAAGTTTCTTTTGTTGACTCTTGTGAGGGAATTTTTGTTCCTTCTAATTTTTACCTTTTCACGTTCTTAAGATTAATTTTGAAAGCTTAAGGCAAGATGTGACAGTCGTTTCCAATTGCAGTATTTCATCATTCAAACTGAGCTGTATTTCGATTACAGTATTTCATATTTCATCATTTATGGCTGAATTTTTGTGCTGTTCTGAATTTTTGTGCTGTTACGAGCAATTTTACACAAGTTTTGTAGACCTTTGATTGATTTTTTTTGTTTACGCACTAATCTACCTATATACTCAATCCTATGTGCGTAATCTCTAGTGCTTACCCAATCCTAAGGGCTGAAAGAAAATTGAAATTAAGGGCTAATTCATTCATCACACTTATTACAGATGCCGAACAAGTATAAGAGGAAAGTTGGCTCAAGAAAATACAAAGATTTCACAGTGAAGCAACTGACTGGATGAATGTTTGGTGGCTATAAAATCGAAAACCCTGTCTCAAAAAGAAGCTGCTCAAAACTTGGGCATCAGTATAAGAACCATCAATTATAAATAGAATGATTTGAATCTTCAGAAACCAGATAATCCTACAATATTTACTGATGAGGAAGAAGCTGGATTTGTCAAATGTGCCATCCAAATGAATGATTTTGGGTTTCAATTGACGGAGTTAGATCTTTGTAGAATCATTAAAGATTGCAGAATCACCTAGTAACCATTCGGAACACCTCAAAATATAGCACTTCCATTTTGATGGCAGTTAATGCAGCGGGTGACATTCTTCCTCCGTTTATACTGTACGAAGCAAGTCATATCTGGGATAGTTGGTGTAAAGGCGGACCCTCAGGAGCACGGTTTAAGATTACGAAAATCCTACGACACTGAATCCGTTGAAGAGAGTTTCAAACAGTTTATAGAGCATAAAACCGAAGCAGTTTTGGGAGCTCGAACATCTAAAACACGGAAAAGAACACTTACTGTCGCGTCTGGTAAAAGTGTCAAACATGAATTGAAGATGTGACAAACAATGGGAGACAAGCTGATCTTATTGCAGGTCCATCTGGAACTCAGATTTTCAAGAAGAAAGTGAAAATGTCGAAAAATAAACAGAATGATATTTAAATGAGCTGTTCGATGAAGAAGACTGCTCCAGAGAACTTCAGCAACAGGGAAGATGATATCAACGTTAGATTAGTTAACGCATCCATGGACAACTCTTAAATCCAATTAAAAAAAGTTGTGAATTTGTTCTTTTCACTTATGAAGATGAGGAGGTTTCCAGGAATCATTATCGAGGTGAAAAAACAGGTGCAATCATTCGAGCGATGAAAAAAAAAACAAAGCAAGCTTGGAAGTGGCTAGAAGGGAAACGAGATGAACTGTTTTATGAATGGAGTGATGTGATTTATTACATAAACTAGCCAAAGAAAATTAGTAAAACTTGTGCAATTTTGAGTGTGCCCGAATTTTTATCTGCTTGGAAGTAAATTTGAACAATTTTTCTCATTACCTTGTTCTTAAGAAAATGTAACTTCTGAAATTGTCGTTCTATTTTCTTTTATTTTTATGAAAATTTGGCCTTAAAGGTGCCTTTTTTGTTCTTTTTTTTTCTCTAGTTCATTTTTTTCAGAATTGCGGTCATCTATAAAGATACGTACTCTTATTTCAATTGTTAGAATAGATTGGAATAGAATAGAATAGGTTTATTACGTATGTAAATACATAGTCAAAATATAAGCTACAATGTAAATAAGAATATATAATACAAGTGCACAAAATGAATAATGTTATATATGTCTAAAATCAATCTGTTCAAAGATGTATGAAGTTTCTTCTATAAGTGATTGCTTAAATCGTTTTCGAAATAGTTTACACGTTAGGTTTTTCTACTCTTCTGGACACTTATTATATAGATTTATGCCTCATCTAAGGCCATTGTCAAATGCCATGGCCAGTGTTACCTACCTAGAATTAATTTTTGATTTGTTCAATACCTAAAATTTTTAAAAGGACGAAAAATAGATTTTTCTCTGTAAATTTCCAAGAAATGACTGAAATTGATGTCTTGATTACAACTAATGAGTGATTACCATTCTAGCACAGGGCAACTTTGCACAGTTAAATTCATATCATTCTAACAACTGTGCAAAGTAACGCGAGCCAGAGGTTACTTTGCACAACTTATAAAGATAACAATTTGACAGTATGAGTGCATTCCTTACATCCAGACAAAACCATTGATTTAGCTCTGCATTAAATATTGTATGTCAATATTTAATGGCGCTACAGGGAAAATACTAAAAAAAAACTAGAATTTTCGGTGGAAAGTAACCCCAATCTATGGTATTTATTAAACTATGGCAAATATGGAGTGTGGGTATCTTGAAGTCACTATGCAATTTTTAGAAAACTGTATTTCTATTTAATTTTCTAATAGCTTCGAAGTGAAACGACGTGGTGAATTACAACTAATAAAAAATTTTCAATCCTCTGTATTCGAAGCATTTCTGAAAGGCGACAGTTTAGAGACATGTTATGCTGCCGTAGCTCAGGTAGCAGATTATTGGTTAGATGTACTGTATGCGAAGGGCGCCCAAATGCCAGACATTGAACTTTTCGATCTAATCTCTGAAAATCGATCAATGTCACGTAAACTTGAAGATTATGGTAAGCAGAAAAGTACATCGATCAGCACGGCTAAAAGACTCGCCGAATTCTTAGGTGATCAGATGGTCAAAGATGCCGGTTTGTCTTGCAGGTTATTATTTTATTCATTGTACTTTTTTATCTCTTTAATATAAAGCCTATATTTATTTCAAATGTAACTTTAAAATCTATCAAAATATGCTTTAGTTGTCTTAATAAAATAAGTGTAAAGGTTTAAGAAAAAAGCTGAACATGTGTCAACATTTGAATTTTAAAGGTATATTATATCCCGTAAACCAGAGGGTGCTCCAGTTACGGAACGTGCAATTCCTTTAGCTATATTCCAAGCGGAAGAAGCAGTCAAGAAGCATTTCTTGCGAAAATGGCTTAAAGATGCCACTGGAAATTTTGATATCAGAGACATCCTAGATTGGAATTATTATATCGAACGTTTAGCGGGAGCCATACAAAAAATTATTACAATTCCAGCTGCTATGCAAGGTGTAAGTTTATTATTTATTGTATAAGTCAACAGTACTACGAGAAAGTGTAAGAAAATAAATTATATCCATACCTTGTTCCTAAACTGTCTTGTAATGAAAACACTGTGTACATTGTTGTTAACACAATTGACAGTACTGCCGTATCGTTTTGTACTTGAACCCCCAATCTTAAATATATTTGGAGTATCACACATTTATTATAAAGACAAAATATTGTAAGACTAACATTTTTTTAAGTTTTCGGAACTCGTAACATTCTTCGGGGGTCGTTATTATTGTCTCATTCAAAGATTGTCTCAATGAACTTGGTATTTAAATATTTAGGACATATCCGTAAAGATTAACTATATTATAGAAGTACGGAAGTAATTTTCCATATATTTTAGCTAGAAAATCCCGTGCCTAGAGTTCGGCATCCAGATTGGTTACACAAACGTATTTTAGAACGAAGTGATAATTTCAAGCAACGACGTATCACAGATATGTTTGCTAATTTTAAAAAACCTTTAAACAATCGTCCCTCTTCGAGTCAATCAGAGACAATGTCAAATGAGACTGTTGCGAATCAAATTGAGAATTCATCAAACGAAATCAGAGATATTGAAGATTCGCCTACTTTGAAAACTTTATCTAAACCTAATTCAGTTATGATGAACGCAACAGTTAAGAGGAAACGAAAGCGTAATCCAGACTATGAATTCGAAGATGCAGACCTTAGCAAGAGCTGGGAAGATATTTTGGGAAATCCGCCACCTATAGGAACTACAAAGGTAATGTTTATGCAAGACAAACGATTTTAAAGGCTCCACGTTTCGGTAATTTTTGGAGTGATATTTTGACGCGCGCGTGAGTACATATTTGTGGTCAGAATCTTTTTGGCTCATGCATTGTTTCTACAGTCTAAAGAAAAAGGCAAATCGCAATAAAAATTAGTACACAGATTAGTTTATAATTATATAATCTGAATCTGTATAGTTTTTGTTCTGAAGTAATAGTCTACTTGAACAATGTTTTAGATAAACTACCCTAAAAAATCATCATATTGCAGTCAAATTTTGTAGAGCTATCTCGTATTAGTAAAGATTTTATGAAGTTGACTTCTAGTTAACGGAATAGTTCTTAATTGTGACCTTAACATATTTTAATTGTGTCAAATAAGCTCTTGAAAATAATTGATTTTATTCAAATTTATACACCCGCAAATATTTTACAGCTTTAAACATTTTCAGAATAGAATTGTGGGGTGTATATTCAATTTCAATTGAATTGGAATGAAAATCCTTTAGAAAATCCCCACTATTACTAAATATGAACTTTTAATTGCCTCTTGTTGAGAAGAATCTCTGCAAAATCTTCTTCGGAATTCATCGAAAGTGCATCAAATATTTGCCTTCAAATTCTTTTAAATGCTTATCGTTGTCAATAAGGTGATGACGGAGATAGTCCAGTCAACATTTTTATTAGATCATTCTATCGTGGAAGTCAAGATGATTACTACACACAACATTATTTGTTATACAGATTTTAGTATTTGTTAGAATATGATGTAACGTACTGTAATATACTTTTATATTCACAGGAGGAACGCCAAGCATGGTTGCAATTTCATAAAAAGAAATGGCGCTATCAAGCTCTACAGCGTAGTATCGCGTATTCTGGCAGTAAACGATTGCGTAACAATGGACAGAACTACGATACTTCTTTAAATGTCGTTAGAACATCTACTGTAGGCGCCACTATTGGTGATTTTATTTTGAGGGCGCAACAAACATTAAACACCTGTCCTTGGCAAATATTACAAATTATGACAACATCGACTCCAGGAGAATTTAAACTATGGACATTGGTAATTTATTTTATTTAATAGATCAATTAGAAACAATATTCATTAAAAACTATTAATTTCTCTCTATTTCATATATTAATTAGATAGTAACTTAACAGCATTTAAATTATTATACAAAGAAGAAGAACACAATAAAAATAATAACATGAAAAGGCGGAAGAAAACAAGTAGACAATAATAGTATTTATCAAGAACTTACACATCATTCGTCGTCACAATAGATGTCAACAAACAGTCAACAGTTTTTATTATTATTATTATTAACATTACAACGAAGACAACTCGGAGTTGATAAGAGCTGCAATTACGCGAACGCGCACTTTCTTTTAACACTTTTGTAAATCTAGTTTGTTTAGTTTCTACATGTTTTTAGAGTTCGCCTCGATGATATCTGGTGGGAGAGAGTTCCAGAGAGGAACGACTCTATTGCTGATGAAGGGTTTCCGTGAATTCTTACTGCAACGTTCTGTTTTTAATTTCAGCCAGTGAGCTCGCAGCTGAGAGTTTGTGTTTTTTGAAAAAAGATCTAATTTGCAGCTGAAGTGGCTATTAAGGATCTTGTAGGTTTCAATTAGGTCGCCTCATTTATTTCCTTCTAATAGGGTGGGTAGTTTCAATGTTGAAAGCCGCTCCTCGTATGGTAGATTTCTCAGAGAACTTGGAACCTCAGTTGCTTTCCTTTGGACCTTTTCAAGTGCCTCGATGTCCTTGCTAAAGTACGGATTCCACATTGAGTATCCATACTCGAGCTTTGGTCTAATGTATGACTTGTATATGATCAAGAACATCTGACATGTTAGATATGGAAAAGCTTTCCTTTTTAAATAGCTTAATGTATTAGCCTTTTTAATTATGCCGTTTATATGTTCTTCCCACTTTAAATCGCGAGAAACAATAATTCCAAGATCTTTCTGAGAGGTTACTTTTTCAATGCGTTTCCGGAAAGAGTGTAATGTTTTTCCGGGTTTGTCTTACCTATATTTAAACTGTGGATTTAACTAAGTTTAGTGGTAACAGCCAGGTTTGAGTCCAATTATAAAGTTTGTCCAAGTTTGCTTGTGTGTTGTCGTTTATATCACTTGGATAACCCAGAAGTTTCGTTTCATCAGAGGCCCAAGTACCGATCCTTGAGGTACCCCGTTGAGTATGTCTTGTTCACTGGAATAATTATTGTCAATTCAGGCGCGATTGGTACGACTCGTTTGAAAACTTCTTATCCAACGGAGCAGATTTCCCCTGACCCCCATAGCAAGTAGTTTGTATAATAGTCTTTGTGTTGTAACTTTGTCGAAAGCCTTTTCAAAGTCTAGATCTATAACATCAATTAGCTGATTCTTATCAAATTTGCTTGTCAGTTCATTTAATATTAGCAGCATGTTGCTAGTTACGGTTCGTCCAGGCAGAAATCCGTATCATGCTTTGCCAATTGTTCCTTGATACTTGCTTGATAATGGTCCAAAAGCATCGCTAATTAAATAAATAGCATTTACGACAATACGATAAATGATTAATATTCTGGAATACACAACACAAACAATTAAACTTGCATCTAACTTCATTATTATTAGCTTTTTCTAAATTTACCTCCGTTTCGTGTTACAAAGCCACAAAAATGATATATCATTTTTAGGTACAAAATGATTTACATCTAGTGAAATTAATTGTCCCTCGAAAATTCTATGCGAATTTGCGAGTACCAAAATCTACCGAAGATGGTGCACTGTTCACAAAGTGCAATCGAACATTGCCACGATCAAGACCGCAAAAAAATTTATACTTGTACACGGTTCCGGAACAAGTATTTCAAAAATATGGAAGGTAAGAAGAAATAGATTATTTTTGTTTCGTAAATTATTACAATCTATTCTATTTTCGATTTCCTTTAATCTTTAGTAAGTTATACATCGATCAGTCAGATCCAAGCGTTGATGGCGTATATGAAACACAAACTCCTCAATTATTTCGAGCTCTGGTGGAGCTTGGATGCGTTTGTAAAGTAAAAAGGCCATACGCAACTGGCACATCCGATACCTTCAATTTGGACCATTTGGAAATGTTTAGTATTGGACGTCAACCCTATTTAGAACGACGGGCTAATGAAGAAGGTATATTAAACTTTTTTTTATAAATGTAGTTTAGAATATTTTCCTACTTTTTTATATAATACTTGTTTATGTGGGCTAATTAAAAATTAAAGGGTATAGTCATTTGAAGATGATCTACATGTATCATCATCGAGCAGCAAATTCGGCACGTCAGATGTTTGCAGTTTTCTTAACACCATTGCAGAGAGCACTCATTATTGTTGTCGATACGGTACGAACGAATTTAATACCTAACATGTCGACTTTATATCAGGCTGAACGGATTTACAAGTACGTCTTTATTATGTTTATTATTGTGTTAAAACAGTCAAAGCATTCGTAAATTGCATTAACACATGAGAGGAGTCCTGTAAGCGCGTTTCTGAATAAACTAACAGCTCTCTAAAAACAACAAAAATTCCTTTTTCAGATTTTGAGAGAGGGCGCAATTTTCTATAAGATTTATATCTACCGCTTTTTCGAATCATCTACTACTTTTTATATAATTTCTTGCTTCACGTATTTTGAATATTCCCTTATATTTGGTATAGGATTGAGCGTGAAAATGACGATCACTTCATACCTCCATCAGACATCCAATTTGAAATTCGTGTAGAAACAGACCTACAAAAAGTTTATAAATCTATACAAGATTACCTAAAGCTTTATAAAGATGAAAAAAAAGGACCAACAATGCTTGCAGCTCAAATTTCCGCCTTTGATGAATTAAGTAAACTTCAACAGAAAATGCCGGGATTAGCTGATTATCCTCAATTGCAAATCCATATTCAGGTACGCTACTATAGTTTTCTGAGAGTTACTTTTTGATTTTATAATTTGATTTGAAAAGTATAAATGAAAATGTTACTTACATTATTATTTTTACTTACTGTTTATTATGAGTCGCTTAGCTGACGATTCACGTTAAAATGTTCCAGAAAAAAATCAGGGACTTTATTCAAGGACTTATGAGGGAATTAAGTGTAGATGAAGTAAAGAATGAGATAAAGAGAATAAAAAAAGATGGGACGGCTGGGTCGAATAAAATATCAGTGGATGTATGGGAGTATTTGGATGAGAATGGAATGGGTACGTTAGTTAGGGGAATGAATAAGATATGGATGGGTGAAGAAAAGGTACCGGATGAATAGATAAAAGGTGAAATTGTGCCAGTGTATAAGAGAGGAAACAGAATGGATGTTAATAGTTACAGGAGAGTGACTGTAATGGATGCATTGTATAGGTTGTATGCGAGGGTCATAAATAGAAGGTTGGAAGAGGAAATTAGAGCGAAGGGAATATTGTCTCATACGCAGAATGGTTTTTATTAAATGTAGTGAGACTGCGGACAATATAGTCACTATACGTGTTATGATGTACGGGGCGGAAGTATGGGCGGTTGAAGAAAGGGAAAAGATGGAAAGAATGCAAATGGGATACTTAAAAAGGATATTGGGACTGGAAAGGAGTACAAGGAGTGAGATTGTTATGCAAGAGGCAGGAAAATTCAAATGTTGGATTGAAGGATTGAAAAGAATGATTAAGTTTGAAGGGGTGGTATTGAGAGACAGGGTTGTAGGTTGGTTCGGGAAGTATACATGGAGAGAATGCTGAAAGGAGATTACGAAAGATGTGAGAATGGTTAGATTAAGAGAAGAATGAAAGTGAATCGGATGGTCAACGGAACGATGGTATGCGAAGATGATGGGAGGGAATGATGCGGTGAATGAGATTGTGAAAAGGATAAAAGACGTCGAAAGGCCAGAGTGTTATAGAATCATAGGTAAGAGTAGATATAATTATAGGCGTATGAGGATAAAGGAAGAGGAAGGATTAGCAAAATATCTTATCAGGAATAAATGTGGAAGACAAAAGAATAATTGCTAGGTTTAGATGCGGGAACTAGGAGGCAGAAAACAAATACTGGATGAAAGACATAGAAATAATGTGTAGAATTTGTGGAATGAAAGAAGAAAAGTGGAGTCACTGGTTTGAGGAATGTGAGGGAATTGAATGGAGTAAAAAAGAAAGGGAAGAAGGGGAAAACTGGAGGGTAAGTCTAGGGCAGGAGGGTTTGGGGTTAAAAATACTGAAACCAGTTATTAGGGAAATACGAAAGAGAAAATGAAATATGAATATGGAGAAAAGAGAATCTTGAGGATGGGGTGTAAGTTGATTGAGAGTGCAGATAGATAGAAGGGGGAAAGAGGGCTTATTGGAGAGTTGGATAAACTATAAGAGGGAGGATGCAGCTGTAGCCTTTCCTTCTCCCGGGATGGAGAAAAATACAATAGCGAAAAATAAATTAAGGATCTACGTAGAATTTATAGGTTTTTTTTATTAATGTGTTTATTTTACTATTGTTTGTTTCTTTGTAAATAATTTTATGCCAATAACGGTTATATCTTATTCCTATGGTATATTGTTTATTAATAAATTACCTAATTACCTAGTAACCAACCTTTAACAACAGATAGCATCTTAGAAATTGCTGTGAAACCTGTAGTTTCATTTTCTTCTCTCATATTCAATGTTACAAAATGGTTAAATTATGGCAGAACAATTTTAATATTTGATAGCATGTTTTTAATAAATTTATACCTTTTGATTGTTAATAAATTGTTTTATCGTTAAAGGATATCGACGACTTATATAGTACTATGGAATGGCAAAAAGTTGGCGCGAAATGCTTGGTACGTCATTATTTGAATCATCTGCGTCTTGTAGAATTAATGGTTGAACAGAGTCGCTATTTTCATACACCAGTTGGTAATATGCCAGCCGATCCATCTATTTTTGGTGCAGACATTTTCTATGCGCGACATCTTCAAAAACAGAATCACGTATTATGGTGTTCGACATATGATCGACCCGATTTAGGTGGTTCACAGGATATTGATGCAAGGTATAGAAAAGAAGTTTCAAGCATTTATTTAGTCTAAAATTAAAGTAAGATAAGAATAATAACGGATGAAAAATTAATAATGGATTTTTTGGTTTTATATTTTTTTTTAGATTACTATTATCTGAATCGAATCAGGAAGTGTCCAGTGAAGTATGTAATACGCCAGGATGGTATCGTACGGTATGTGTAGAACTCGATGTCGAAGGTTTAGCCATAAATGCTCTGCTTCAATCACATCGGATCGCTGACGCCGAAGGAACGTCATCGACATTCGCATTTGATGCACCAGCAGTTACTATCACTGCCACAAACGTAAATACCGGTGTCAATGGTGGGTCACAACAGGTGGATGGATCGATCCCGGGAAACGATACTCTTTCTGTTTGGGATGAAACGGCCAGATGCGCTGATGCATTCAAAATTTTGAAACAAATGGCAGGAGTTTTGATTCGTGATATATCGCTTTACAGGTTAACACCATTATATTACGTAATTATTATTTCGTGACGCGTTGGGTGATTTTGGATTTGAGTATTTGGAAAACCAAACGCATTAGTTTGATTTTATAAAAAAAACATACTTGATAGGAAACAATATAAAAAATGTATACGGAAGTCATTATAATTCCTAACAGCGATTGGGTGCGAACATCCTTCTGGGAAAATCGAATATTCGGTAAGTTACAGAGGTGAAGGAAAACTATATTCTCTATTTTTATTTATATAATGGTACACCATTACAAAGTCAACAAACGAAGCCTATAGGGATTACAGAACCATTTCCAACAAGGTTACATCTCAAATCAGATTGACAAGGTGCAAGTACGAGGCATCAATCCTAAAGAACAAGAACAAATTCTTTAACTACATTTGAAACACATTCAGTTCTAAAGTCAGGCAAATTACCTTCACTAAAGACAACTCTGACGAACCAATTCCGAATCTCCTATTAATCGCAAACCAGTTCCAGTGTTTTTACACAAGAAACCTACGGCCCATTTCCACAAATTCAACAACGGCAAATAAACAGCATAGAAACAATTACCAGCACTCCCCAACGAGTATTAAATGCTATCAATTCCGTAAACAACAGCTCCAGCCCTGAACTTGACAATTTACCAGCTATTTTCATTAAAAAGTGTGCAGAACTATTAACTTCTCCTATTTCGGAAGTTATGAACCATACGCTGACAATGGGTGAAGTCCCAGATGAATGGAAGAAAGCTACTATTATTTCGATTTACAAAAAGGGAGACAGAACTAAAGTGGTGAATTATAGACCAATCAGCTTGACATCGGTACTCTGCAAATGGAACAATTGGTCTGGATTTCTACCTGCACGATCCTTAACTAGCAACATGGTACTAATGTTCAATAAACTGACAACCAAATTTGACAAGAATCACCCAATTGATGTTATATATCTAGACCGTGAAAAGGCTTTTGACAAAGTTCCAACACAAAGACTATTATATAAACTAGATGCTATGGGAGGCAGAGGCAATTTGCTCCCTTGGATAAGAAGTTTTCTGACGAGTCGTACCTATCGCGTCCGAATTGACAATAATTCTAGTGAACAAGACATACCTAGCGAGTGCCTCAAGGATCGGTACTTGGACCTCTCTTATTTTTGTGCTACATAAGTGACATGTCAAAATCGATAGAAGACAGAATCAGTCACTTTGCTGATGAGACGAAACTTTGGGGTTATCAAAGTGATATAAACGACAACACACAAGCAAGCTTGGACAAACTTTATAATTGGACTCAAACTTGGCTGCTACCGCTAAACTTAGATAGATGCACAGTTTTACACATAGGTACGTAACCCTGAAAAACATTACATTCTTCCCAGAAACGCATTGAAGAAAGTAACCTCTAAGAGAGATCTTGGTCTTATTGTTTCTCGCGATTTAAAGTGGGAAGAACATATAAACGGCATAATTAAAAAGGCTAACACATTAATCTATTTAAAACGGAAAGCTTTTCCATATCTAACATGTCAGATGTTCTTGATCATATACAAGTCATACATTAGACCAAAGCTCGAGTATGGATACGCAATGTGGAACCCGTACTTTAGCAAGGACATCGAAGCACTTGAAAAGGTCCAAAGGAAAGCAATGAAGGTTCCAAGTTCTCTCAGAAATCTTCCATACGAGGAGCGGCTTTCATCATTGAAACTACCCACCCTATTGAAACTCAGAAATAAGAGAATCTCTTTTCATAAAACACAAACTCACCTGCGAGGGCAAAGGTTGAAATTAAAAACAGAACGATGCAGTAAGAATTCACGGAAACATTTATCAGCAACAGAGTCGTTCCTCTCTGGAACTCACTCCCACCAGATATCATCGAGGCGAACTCTAAAAACAAACTAGATTTAGAAAAGTGTTAAAAGAAAGTGTGTGTTCGCGTAATTGCAGCTCTTATCAACTCCGAGTTGTCTACGTTGCAATGTTAATAATAAAAATAAAACAATAATAATAAATATCGTAACTCACTTAGTTTTATATGCGGATGCGCACAACAATAACAGTTTCGGTAGTTCAAAATGTGTATAGGAAGATAAACTTGACGCGTGTTACATTATCCTGCACAGATGGACAAGTGAGACGAATTTGATGAAGCGAAAAGATTCTTAGACATGCATACGCACAGATCAAAGACTAGTACGGAAAATTCACATTATGTGTTATGTATATTTTCTTTA
>WYDF02278915.1:0-17308 GCA_009867245.2 Adranes taylori | reverse complement strand
AGATGTAGAACTTTATCGATGCGCTGTTGTGGTAGGATTTTCGTAGATATGCGCGCAGGTGTAGAAATGCATTGAAAGTTATAATAATAGGATTTTTGTTGATGGATAATGATGTTGTGGATATTGACTAAAAATTTGCGTTGACGGAATGAATTTGACCTCTGGCGAAGTACTTAAACTGGCGCCGGTGATGTCCTTGTACACTCGAAGGGTCAGTGCTTTCTAGGTAGTTTCTTCTCTTGTTACTCTCCATATCTTGCATCGATGTCAAGGATAATGGGAAACTAGTATGAGAATAAGAGTAGAAGAAAGTGATAATTATTTGGGAATCGAAAGATTCAGCAGAAGATGCGTCGTCGGATACTTAACCTTTTTTTTGGTTTCATAGAAGTTGAATTTTATTTTTGTAGAATTTTATTTTATCCGTAAATTTAATATTTGAAATTTTACTATAGCGCTTTAAGATCAGATCAATACTGGCTGCGATAATATCTCGCTGACGAAAATATGGACTAGGTCTTATTTCAGAATTAAAGCTTTTGGTTAGCGCGATTGGGTTCTCGCAGCCATTCAAAGACAACTCAAAAATTGTGTCTGTGGATCATTGGCCCGGATGGCTCCTTTTATGCAAATTTTCTGGGAAGGAAGCTGCTCCAAATGGTTCGGCTAAGCTGTGGCGTGTTGCTTAAGCCGATGGCTTTCGACGGCGCCTGCCGCAAAAAAGGCGGAGTTTGAAAGAAGTTTCTGCTACAAAATGTTTAGGAAGGTTATATTTCCGACCAATCAAAAGTTTCTTCCTGATACGTTAAGAAAATTTAAGGATCAAAATTGCATTAACGGTTATCTAGTGAAATGCAAATAGTGGTGATTTCTAAATGGTGGTGGATCACACCAGCGGTGGAAATAGTAGTTTGATGCGATCAAAATCTCAAAGTATCGTATAGAAAACGCCTCCTTCAACGCCTACTCGTCATTCAGAAAATGTATTTGGTGAAAATACTTGATGTGAAACAAATATTCACCGACAAAGAGAATCGTTAAAAACAGTCCGTTTTTTTCATAAAAAATAACTCACCATGGTAAAAGAAATACGTAAACTCGTAAATCTTAAAATGTATGACAATGCATCTGCATTAGATGAAAGCGCACCGCTCGTCGGCATTATCACTAAGCTTTGATGCGACAATGCCGTCTGATGTGTATACGCTTACTCGTTTCGGAGAAATCTGTTTGATCTTTAACTTTAATGTATATGAAACTGTGATCTTTCCCGTTTTTTATGGTTTTTATTTTTAACGTATTACGATTATATTCGATAGTTTATATTGTTTCTTGATTTAACTAATTTATTAAACTTAACGATTAGTTGATTGATTAGGTTGTATATTAGATTATATTTAATTGCATATTGCATCTTTGATGAATTAGATTAATCAATTTAGATATATTATTAGAGGATTTCTCATTTAATTTATTATTTATTGAGGAATTGCTCATTGCGATTATTAATTAATTGAATTAATGAGAATCCGATGTCAATTGATTATTGAAATATTTAAAGCATCGGGACAGCAAAATGTTTTGAGTGGTGCCTTTAAATACTTTTTGGATACATGATTTACATTTCTTTTTTAAGAAAAATGGAACTATTTTCTTGCTTAACGATTTGAAGTATCAGGATAGCAGACATTTTTAAGAGGTGCCTTCAAATAATTTATGGATACATGGTTTAAGTTTCTTTTTTAAAGAAAAATGGTTCTATTTGATGATTTTACGATTTGAAGTATCGGGACAGCAGAATGTTTTAAGAAGTTACCTTTATGAATTTTTTTACACTTTATTCACATTTTCTTTTTTAATAAAAATGAAATTATTGATTGTTGGACTATTGCAAGTATGATAACGGCAGAATGTTTTAAGAGACGCCTTTAAATAACTTTTGGATACATGACCTATTTTAAGAGAAATAGAACTATTTGATTGTTTCATGATTTGAAGTATCAGGACAGTACAATGTTTTAATTTATTGATTGTTTGAACTATTTAAAGTATTAGGACAGCAGAATGTTCGAAGAGGTTCCTTCAAATAATGTTTGAATACATTATTTACATTTTTTTTAAAAGAAAAAATGGAACTATTTGATTGTTTAACAATTTGCAGTATCAGTACAGTCGAATGCTTTTATGACTTTATTTGATACCTGATTCATATTTTTTGTTTATTAAAAAAAATTATTGATTGTTTAACCATTTAAAGTATTAGGACAACAGAATGTTTTAAGATATGCCTTAAAATAATTTTCGTGTACATGATTTACATTTAAGAATCAGGACAGTGCAATGATTTAAGAGGTGATTTTTTTGATACTTGCTCTCATTTTTTTAAATAAAAAAGAATTTATGGATTGTTGAACTATTTAAAGTATCAGGACAGCAGAATGTTTTAAGAGATGCCTTCAAATAATTTTTGGAAATATGATTTACATTTATTTTTTTAAAGAAAAATGTAATTATTTGATGATTTAACAATTTGAAGTATCAGGACAGCAGAATGTATTAAGAGGCGCCTTTAAGTAATTTTTGGATACATGATTTACATTTCTTTTTTAAGAAATATGGAACTCTGATTGTTTAACGATTTGAAGTATCACGACAGTAGAATGTTTTAAGAATGTTTTTGTCAAGTAAAATAAATAAAACTAATACGAGTATTCGAACTAAGATTAAACGAATGAAACACCAGAATATTAAATACTTCATATTAAATGAAACGAGGCAACATATATATATTAGATAAATAAAATGTAAAATAATAATTCATATAAAATTAACAAATAAACTAAAATCAATCGCCCATATTCATTCTAAATTTTTTGCCGTACCAATTCGTTTATGGGATAATGGACTAAAAGGTGTAATTCCTCTAATAGAATTTTCCAATTCCTGCGAGTAGATGTCGGCCGACAATTCATCCATTGGAATTTCCTTATCAATTTTCGCTTTTTTGGTCGCTTCATCAACTGTTGAACGTATTTCACTTTCCATTTTCTTGAAAAAAAAATATAAATATTTATTTTTAACGAAACAATACTATTTATACGATAATAATTTCAATTTTCTTAAAGTAAACTTTGAATTATAGGAATGCTACTTGATAAATATTAAATCCTACATTGTGATTAATTAATAAGTTTTGGCTGATCCTTGAAGGCATGGGAGTGTTAAAATTTCTTAAGTCTCTTTCGGAAAATTTATGAACGCGATGCGGAAGAAGAAGAGGTGGATGAATTCATATCAAGAGAAGAACGAAAAGAAGAATTGAATGGAGATTTTTGAAATGGAATGAAAGAATTGTAAGGGAATGGGTGCAAATCTGTACATTCACAAAATACTCTGCTTAATGCATGCAGACAACCTTTTGGTTTAAAAGTACACCTTTTGCCCGAAATTGTTGTAATACCTGGTGGGAGCTAGGTGTGTATTTGAAGTCTATACATTGACATTTTAAAATTTTGGTTTCAGTTTGATGTTTTATTTCTTCTTTACTTTTCTCAAAGTTTTCCTAATTTCTTTCTTCTTTTCGCGACATTTAAGGTCTCGCGACATAATTTCAATCGTTTATTCGCTTTACTCTAAGATGGTATTTTCTTACACATTCTATCATCATTTTTCTTACATCATCTTGGATTTTTTTCTTTCTCTAGTTATTGTTTTTTCCTCTATAAGCTTGCAGTCCTTCTTCAGATTGTGACATATTCTGTTTGTTTTCCTGGATTTCTGTATACTGTAATGTGAAGTTTTTTCCTTCTAGTAACCTTGATTTTGCTAAGTTTCTATCTAGAGTCACTAGATTTCGATAACCTTCATTTGTGGGGACAGCATCTTCACAAGCTTCTTGCTTCACATATTCTTCAACTATTTTTATAGATCATGTAGGGTAGAAAGCATTGAAAAAAGACGGACAAGAATCAGTAGTTTTTACTTTCAGTCCATTTTGATGTAAGATTTGTGTTCGAGTTTTCGAATGATGTGCCCATTAGTATTTAAATGAGGAGCTATTCGGATTTCTTTGTCGTTTATTTGCGCAATTACCTTTGGAGGTTTCAGATGATGAAGCAGATACTTCTTCCGGAAGTGTTTGATTTTTTAAAGTACACATCCCTTTATAATTGAAAACATTTCTTCTTTTTTAATATTCGCTGGCTTAAGCGGTATTACTAATGAGGCTGAGAAAAGGGAACAAACACATAAGTAAAATTCAATGGCATTTTCGCTCTAATTTTGCTTCCTTAAATATAAAATCCTAAAATAATTAAAAAATTACTAATATTTACTTTCAATTCTTCTGCTGTAACAAGATTTGCAGTTAAAATCTTTTCTTTGAACGAAGTCAGTGGATCTCTTGTTTGTCTCACTTCTTGAATTTCATCTCTAGTTCTATAACTGGTGCCCGGATCTGACATAGAATGACCAGAGTATCTAATTAAAAAGTATTTCAAATATATATTGTATTGGAATTTGGAGTTTAAATTAATAGATAGATACCTATATGTAGCTGCTTCTAGTACAATAGGACCTTTTCCCGTGGTACAATGATTTACAGCATATCTCGCAGCTTCCCTAACTGCTAATACATCCATGCCGTCAATCCAAATACCGGGCACAAAATCACCTCGTGTATAATACGCGGTACTTGCTGATGCCCTCTCAGCACTTGTTCCCATACCTGCAAACAATAGTTCTATGATTGCATTCTTCATTTTCCAAACACCAACTCATGCAAAACATTACAAATTTAACTTTAATTCCTATTAACAAAAATGTTATCAGTGTGAAGCACAGATTATTATGCACTGATATATTGCACTTTACATATTGCATGCATATAATTATTTAATAAACAGCATATACATATACTATATTAAACGTATGAATATGAACTAAAGCTAATCGTTACTTTGAACATAAAGAACTTGAGATAAATCTTCTTTCTTAAAAAACAGTATAGAAAACACGTTCATATATGGTCATATTCCGAACAATTTAATTCTTAGAAAGGACGACATCTTTTAAAGAATGCTGAAATACTTAAGAACAATGGGAAAAATATATTTGCGTATCATTGGATGAATTGTAGAATTGTTGAATCTAGAATCACTTAACGTCTCAGATGCGAATATTGTCTCATTTATTTACGATAAAAGTGTGTGTTTTAAAAGCTCGGAGCTGATTAGAATTATTCCACAAAAAAAAAAAGAATCTGCAAAATATTGCAGATTCAGCGTCATCTGCAAGCAATTGTAATGCCGTGGATCACATGCATGTTACGCCACCAAGTTTGAATGCTTTAAATATGTCAATTTCCACACTCATGAATCAACTAATCTTCAAGATGTACAATAAATTTTCGAAAACAAAGGGCTAGGCGAACATTAATTTGCAATGATAATTATTGATGCCGTGAATAAAATTGAAAATGTAAACAAAAAGATAATTGCGGGGAAAAACTAGAATCTGTGTTACGAAGAAATCCTTATGCAAAGCTTCAGCAAATATGCGACTTACGCGAACGAACTTATTGGAACATTGATTTACAAGACTTATATGATTTAATGATGAATTTACGTACCGGATTCCCTAATTGGTTATGTTGCGCGACCGGTTTCAAAGCGACAGCTTCATCGTCAGACGCTAACTGAATTGTTTTGACATTTGCTTTAAGGTGTCTTCTTCTTCGTTTATTCTCGGTTTTTCTCGTTACGTTATTGTCCTATGTTTTTTCGACTGTTGCAATGTTTTGTTAATTTGCTTTGTTTATTATATTCTCTGATTGTGATGTAGTTTTTAATTGGTTTGTTTTCTTGTGTAGGGTTTTAAGCGGTGTTAGTAGGCTATCGAATTTGCATTGAGTTTATTCGTTTAGTATATCTTGATTTATTTTGGGTTCGTAAATTTCGATGTTTTCTTTTATATCTAAATTTTCGTTGTTGTTTTTTATAATGGTCATTGTTTTTCTATTGTTTTATTTGGATGATCATTGTTGATTAGATGGTTTGCGAAGTGTGATTGATATATGTCTGGTCTTCCTAGTGCATATTGATGTTCTCTGTAACGTGTTCTATGACATGTTCTCTGCAACGTTTATTATGATTATGTTGTGTTTGATTGAAGTTAATTTTGCACATTTGGTATGTATTACTTACCTGAGATTATTACTTGTCCGACAGAGATGTCAGAAAGTAATACATATCAAATGTGCAAAATTAAATACAATCAAACCCAAACGTAAGTCAAAATTAGAAATCAATATCTACAACTAAAACAATAGAAAATTTACTCACTCAAACCATACAAAATACACATCTAACAAACAATAGATAAATATTAGAACAAACACGTGTTAAAAAATTGTCTAACATAAAAAAAATAAATTTACAATTAAGCTAGACTATTAAAATGAAGATCAATTGTTTATTGTAGTACCTGATGATGTTATAACAGCGAAACCGACCGTAGAAATATCAGACTTAAATAAGGAAGTACAAGATATTTTATTAGAAGAAGAAAACTGTCCATTCCATATAGGTATTTAACTGCATGTTTATTAAATTTTAAATGCAAGCATATTTCGCGACTTTAAAGTGCATAATTATCCGGGTTCTGGTTATTAATAACAAATGTTCACAACATGTTTCCCCTTTGCCTGTGATACAAATTAATAATTCAATGTCAAAAACGTCAATGAAAAATCTGCACTAAATAAGTATTAAATATATACCATATCCATTGTTTTCGCAAACAAAAATGCAAGACAAATTCCAGAGTTTAGCTATATTGTACACTTCAAATACTTGTCCTTGATTAGCAGCTCCATCACCATATAAAGCAACACATACTCCATCAATTTTTTGATATTTCATGGCTAAAGCTATACCAACCCCTAAGGGTACCTGAAATAAATATTTTTCTTATTTAAATAAATAGCAGGGCTAGCTATAAGTGCAAGCTATTTTAAATTAACATCCATGTCTTTTCCAACCGTGAAAACTCAATCTTGAAAACATTCTGTTTTAAACTTCTAGCGTTAGTTTAATTGCGCCAAACACTGCTTTAGCCGATATAAAACATAAATCACGTAGCTTATTCTTTATACGGTAAAATAAAAATAAAACCATTATGTGAAAGATCTAGACTGTACAACGGATATTTAAACATTTTAAGGATTTCAATACTCAATAATTTGAGGAGCATAGTGCTGCATTTGAGTATACAGAGCAGTGTTATCTCGATACAAGATAGTCTCATGTTTTTGTACTCATTTTGGAGAACTTAAGGAAAGTCAAATGTAGTGAATGGTTTGAGTACTGAAATTATTCAGTTTAGTCATCATCTTTTTGTTTCAACTTTCTTCATCTGCACATTGATTTCTTTTATAAATGCAAATAAATGCATCATCTCATATGGTTTTCTTTTCAAATTGCACTAAAAATGTTGTCATCTCTTCTTTTTGGTTTTTTTTATGAATGAAATTTTTTAAGTGCTTGTGTTTTAATAGAAGTAAAGATTATTATTAAAATATTCAATGTTATAAAGTTTGGAATAATTACTTGAGCGCCAACTATACCGTTTCCACCATAAAAATTATCGGAATACATATGCATGGAGCCTCCTTTACCCCTAGCACAACCCGATTGTCTTCCAGTCAACTCGGCAAGTACACCAAACACTGAGACGCCCATTAAATATGTCCATCCATGTGCTCTATATGCGGTTATTATGGCATCGCTAGGTCGTAGGGCTGCTTTAATTCCTACTGCTACAGCTTCTTGGCCGGAATATAAGTGGCAAAACCCTCTAATAATTTTGTCCTTATATAAGTTTCCAGCTGAAGTTTCCATTCGTCTGATCGTATGAAGTTGTTTATAATATGCAAGTGCATCATCTCTTGTGAGTGACACAGAAGTAGATGGGCCATCTTCAAGTTTATGTAATCGGAATGGCTTAAAATTAATTAATTTACATATTTTACAATAATAAATATAGGTATAACTTACTTTTGTTTCAAATGACGCCTCGGTAGTGTAGTTATTCGTTGAGGCGGGCAGTAAACCCAATAGTTTCTATAATTATATCAAAAAATTTGTATAGAGAGTTTGAATATATTCATAAGGATTTCTTAACTTACAGAAAGGTTTATTCCTTTTTGGTTAACATTCTTTATACATGAGGTTAACATTTCCAATATTTTAAGTATTATCGTTATTTTTAAATCTCTGCTAGACGTGTTTTAATTAATTTTGCATAAGAAATATCGTTTTTGGATGACCCATATAAATATGTCATTGAAATTATCACCGCAAAGTCACTTTGAACCAAAACACATCTTCAGAGCTTGACGATTTCACACAGCTAAAAAAGCATAGATAATAAAAGAAAGTGTGGTACGTATAATTGATAATAGATGCCACTAAAAATATATACCGGGCTTTGAACTATATTTTCCATAACCCGATTGGCAGCAATATGTATTTCCTCCCTAAAATTGAGGCAGAGTGAGATATATATTGTGGTAGTTCTCTCTCCCTCCCTCTTGTATTCACTTATGTAAGACTGTAAATGATATTCAGCTTTGCGTATTTAGATTATTTAAATATTTATCGCTCTAACCTAGAGGTATAGAGCTATACCTTTGGTTGCAAATATTTACTTAGTGGACAGAAAAATATACATTTTCATGGGCAGGTTACATAGTAAGCGTTAAACTAAAGTTAAGATACATGTCTTATTCATAATTTTTACATTGTTTATTTCTTAAAGTTTCCTTTTCTTTCATTATAAGTTTTCTTTTAATCGCCCATAGGTATTAAAACAATGGAACACTGCCATTAGAAGAGAAAACTGGTATCCTTCTAAAAGTACCAGAATTTTCAGTGATCATTTTTTATTAGTAAATTATTCGGAAGTACAACTGTACGGTTAAAGCCATCAGCTGTTCGCAGTGTCTATAACGTTCCCCTTGCATTTACAAAAGTAATGCACAAACTAACAACAATAACTTGTCAAAAAACAGACGAAGAACAAACTAGTCAAGGAAGTAATAAATAAAATTATTTTACTTAAGTAACTTATAAATAAACATATACAAAGTAAGTCTTCTGATAAATAAATTTAATATTCTAATATCAAGCAATTGAATATTTAATTTATTTATCAGTTTTTAACTTTTATTTGGATTGATGTGTTGGTAAGTTAATTTTTCCTATATTTAGTACGAGTTAAACAGAGATAGCTATACAAGTATCGCGGATTGCATAAACTTCGTGGCCTCAACATTATGCTACTAAATTAGCAGCAATAATTGAATGGCTGCACTCGGAAAATGTATTGAAAAGTGCAAAACAGATTGCAAAAAGTGCAAGAGCAGCCGAACACGCTTAATAAGAAATTCGTAAAATTTCAAACAGCTGTTAAGGATTAGGTTAAGTTGTTGAATTCTATTTATCGAGAGTGCAACAAAGCTTGCATTTTTTGTGTGCACTGTGAGTGTGCAGTCCCAGCTGAAAACGGTACATCTTCACGGTGTAGATCGCATTTTCCCAGCCGAAAGTGACAGTGCACAAATGCTAAAAATGCAATACCAGCCGAAAACACAATAAATATTGCATATTCAACAACATTCCTGCACGTTCCAGCTTGAAGAATAACATTGTTAAAACATTAAAATAAAGCATAAATAAAGTAAAATTCAATTTGAAAATTTTAGGTTTGTTCGCATTAAGTTTATCTACTAAAATTTAATCCGCAAATTGTTAAGTTCAATTACTCTTGTGTGGTAGCTTTTATACATACGATCGGTCACTTGTCAAGAACGGTGATGGTTATTAAAATATGACAACTTTCCACGCACAGATAATTAATAGTTGACGTTCATGACTAGTAAATTTAACAGGCCGACTATAAAGAAGTATTAGACAAGACAAGACTAGTACATTTGTTTGGATCTAAAGAAATTGTGTGGAAATTAGTATTAAAAATGGATTTAACAACAGACAGTGGTAAAATAGTTAAAATGGAAGTGGATTATAGTGCTAGCTGTGATGAGAAAATACCCGAATGCAAGAAATTAGCTACTGCCGGTAAAATGCATGACGCACTAGATGCACTACTTGCTCTTGAAAAACAGACACGAACTGGTGCTGATATGGGATCAACTGCTCGCGTTCTAGTAGCTATTGTTCAGATATGTAAGGAAACAAACAACTGGGATGCTCTTAATGAACATATAATACTCTTAACAAAGCGTAGATCTCAATTTAAACAAGCCGTAACGAAGATGGTTCAAGAATGTTGTACATACGTTGATCAAAGTCCCGATAAGGAAATGAAGTTAAAATTAATTGATACATTAAGGCAAGTAACAGAAGGTAAAATATATGTTGAGGTCGAAAGGGCTCGTTTAACGCATAAGTTGGCTAAAATGAAGGAAGATGAAGGCGATATTAATGATGCAGCAAATATAATACAAGAGTTACAAATAGAAACGTATGGTTCAATGGAAAAAAGGGAGAAAGTTGAGTTAATACTTGAACAAATGCGTTTGTGTCTTGCCAAGCAAGATTATATACGCACACAAATTATTTCGAAGAAAATTAACATAAAATTTTTTGAAGATGAAAGTGCACAAGATTTAAAATTAAAATATTATTATTTAATGATGGAATTGGATGAGCATGAAGGATCTTATTTGGCTACATGTAAACATTATAGAGCCGTATTAACGACACCTTCTATACAAGCAACTGAAGCTGATAAGAAAATCGCTGCACAAGCTGTGGTATTATATCTGATCCTCGCTCCACATGATAATGAACAATCTGATTTAACGCATAGAGTTCTTGCGGATAAAAATTTGGAATATATTCCACAGTTTAAGCAATTATTGAAGTTATTTATAACTCCTGAATTGATAAAATGGTCAAATCTTTTTGAATTGTACGGAAAAGATTTGAAAAATACGCCTATTTTCACTGAAAATGAATTATCGGAACAGAGATGGAAGGATTTGAAACGTCGTGTTGTAGAGCATAATATACGTGTTATGGCTAAATATTATACACGTATTTATTTAAAGCGTATGGCCGAACTTCTTGATCTCACATTTACGGAAATCGAAGAATTTTTATCTCAAATGGTTGTATCTAAAACCGTTCAAGCGAAAACTGATCGTTTGGCTGGTGTTGTTCATTTCCAACAATCGAAAGATCCTAGCGATGTTTTGAATGATTGGGCACATGATTTATCTTCATTGATGAATATTGTTAACAAGACAACACATCTTATAAACAAGGAGGAATGTATACATAAGCATCTTGCCGTTCAGGCTTAACTACAACCAACAAGACTGTTTCGAAATTAAAATGAACAGATAAGCTAGGTGTAACAAACTTTTTCATCATCTACATTGATAAAAAGTTTGCGTTAATGGATTATTTGAATTAATATTAGATATCCGTACTAATATTGGACGCAAAAGTTTTGAATGTAATTCTGAAAATAAGAAAAAAACGTAATACGTTTCAAATTCGTTTCAAATGAAAGTTCGAAAGTTTTGCAAATCTTTTTGGATATTTTTCTACTTAATAAATTAAATAGTGTATTAAAAATTACTGATTTTTTCTTTAGGTTTATTAAAATTAAAGTAGTTCTGAAAAGTTTATTAAAGTATTATTTTAGTAGTAGTAGATTAAAGTAGTTCTGTCATTTTGGGTAAAATATTTCAGCCCTAATAAAGTTTAGTATAGGGACAAAGGTATTTTAAACTTTATTTTTTCGAACAGTGAGAAGCCTGAAGTATTTAACACGACTGATTTGTGAATAACACAGTTTCTGGTTCAATGAAAATTTTAAGTTTTATATCTAGTGAGCTAAATTAATAATTATGTGTACACAGCAAATAGAGCGCTCGAGCGAGAATCACTCTAGCTAGATCAATCTTGTGCAGTGTACACAGTGTCAAGACGCTCTAGCTTAGCGTACTCCATCGCTTAGCGACTATCACTCCAAAGTAGAGATTTTGTAGAAAATAAAAAAACGTATTTGTATCAGATAAAAAAACATTTAAATTTGCAATTTTTTTTCATTTCAAGATCATGAAACTATACAACAGGAATCAATTATTGAGACTAGAAGAATACGTTCCTAGTATAACAAAAACTAATAAGCGATTTTACGGGCTCCGAAAGATGATTATGACATTTGGGGAGTTTGTGGCTGCAGGGTAGAGGGGAATACGCAGTGATGGAAATAGAACAAAATTGAAACGTATGGTCCACAAAGCAATTTTAATCCGAGCCGTGATGCTCCTACACCTCCAACCATAAGCTTTCTCCATCGCAAAACAGCACTGCTTTGGCCCAATTGTTTGAAAACATGTGAGCAATTAATTGTCTCATCTTTAGATAATCCGTCTTGAGTTTTCGCATAGTGCTTCACAAACCTCATGAACAATTCGGGAAATAGTTGTAGGTGCAATTCTAAACAGATAGCTAACGATTGATAACTGTCACCTACAATATAACATTTATTTGTAACATAGGGGTCTATATTTTGCTTGCCATTTTATTTTCCTACAAAACTTTTCAAGTTGCGAGCTTGTTGTTTTTCAAGGAAAAAGAAAAATCTGTTTTCTCTCTCCCACTCTCGTTTCACCTTTATCAATACGTTATATTCCTTGAAGTTTTTGTTCCGTTGTTTATCATTTTTGTAGGCGTAGTAAAGAGCACTTTGCATTCTACCGCGTAAAGTTAATATACAGCTCACAAAAGAAACAGATCTAGGCAATGTAACTGTACTAAAATTATACTTTTACATTACCTATCTATATCAAGTGCGTTTCAGACGCATAAAACATTAAAAAGTAAGCTGAATTTTTATATCACGATAAAGATATTCAACAATATTATTCCAAATAAATAAATTAAATATATTCAAATGAAGTGATTAAAGTGATAGAGTGTAGCTGTGCGATTTATAACGAAGATGTGATAGAACAAGAAGGAAAAAGAAAAAAACAAGATACGAAAGATGATAAGAAGAGCGATTGAAGATTTGAAATATTTTGTTTAAGAATGAATCTAGTTTGACCATAACAAGACATTATAATTGACAGCATTGTCATAAGGTATGAGTTTCACTTTATTCAGAGGTTTAGTACTTGATAAATAGGAACTTTTTAGAGCAGTTTGAATAAATTATTAAATTTAGGAATAAAATATGTATGGGATCGCTGACATATTGTAATAAATTACTCTCAGTAAAGACATTTACTGCGGGATATGTGTAAATATTACTTTAAGCACAATTTGTTGTGATATAATTAATAGTTTATCTTCTGTATTATAGTATGTACCTCCACAGGCTATTAGTCCGTAAGTAAGCATAGCTTTGAAGATACCATTATATAAAGTCAATATCATTTTTCTGTCTACCAGATGTACCAGTTTTCTAAAAAAGTAAATAAAACTTCTAAGTTTTTTTATTCAAATAATCTGTGTAAGGTGCCATATTAGTTGCCAATCAATATAAATACCACGATATTTAATCTCATTAACTTGGTAGATATAACTGTTACAGTTACAATTATTATCTTTCTAAGTGTGGATGTTTATAGCTCCTAAAAGAGGCACGTTCGATATATGAGGACTGAATGCTAGAAATTTAGTTTTATCAATATTTAAGAACAGTTTGCTTAAGCTAAACCATTGTTGTATTAAAGAAATACCTTTGGATATTTTAAGCTCAATATCCCTCCAGTGTGAGGCTTCAGGCAAGAAAACTGTATCATAATTTACCATCGAGCGGAAGTAGTATGTACCCCAAAACTAAATTTTCAACTGAGTGAATAGACTTGCTTAATGAAAGAATGCGAGAGATAACGGAATCAAAGCGAGGACTTAATAACATGTAAAATAATTTTACTCAAAAAAAAACGAATAAAAAAATGTACACAAATTTATTAAAAATAAAATATTGCGTACGTATAAAATAACTTATTTGCACTTATAAAATTTTGTGACTATAAATACATATGTATTTGGCAAAATATTTGTACTTAATATAATAAAAGTTTAAGCTAATTTTTAACAACTCAATTTATGGAATAACAAAATTGATTTAAGATTCAAGAGCTATGGATTCAGATATAGTACCATTAGTATTTCTATCTTCAGTTTTGAGTTCTTTCAGCGGTGTTTTTACATCTTCAATGGATACATCGCTTTTAGATTTTCTAAAAAGAAACATTACTTAAAAACAATAAACTAAACTATGTCGGCTAAATAGTTACATTCCAAATTTTTCGCCATCCGCAATAGTTTCTGGTAATGTTTGATTAAGGGTTTCCGGTAACATTAATGATAAAATTCCGCCAGTGAGAGCTAGAGATCCATAGATTATTTGAGGTATTGGAGTCCAATAATCAGCCTGCAAAATAAGAAGTTTCTAAAGTGAGGAATATTAGTTGAAAATGGTATTAACTGAAATCGAAAATATAAGAATTCCAATAAACATATTTACTCCGAACTATACAAATTTACATTTCAACACTTATTAAAACATACCCTAAATAAAAGACATGTAATATCTTTTTCATAATATGAAAAATAATCTTGACTTTGTAATATGCCCATAATTTCGAGTAACATAATACAAACATTGTTCTATCGCGTTTTTCATACTTCATGCACTACATACATATGTAGAATATAGATGCTATATATTCCCAAATTATTGTTTTTCGGTTAAGTGTTAAATATCTTCAGTTACTATTGCACTATATTCTGTGTCTGTAGTTGTGTTCAATTAAATATCGCACCATTGCATAATCTACAAACATTGAAGTAACGATTATTCGCGATATTCGATATTCGCAACTTTCATGTTAATTCTGAATTCACTTCGTTAAAGAATTAGCTCGTTAAAGAATTACTCGTTAAAGAAAAACTCGTTAAAGAAAAAACTCGTTAAAGAAAAAACTCGTTAAAGAATTAAAAAAGAGCTTAGGAAACAAATACACAATAGAAAGGCCAAAAGGAAAATAGAGTATGATAGAAATCAAAGGTGTCGGAGATGAAGAAATTTAGGAAAAGAATCACACACTAAAAATAATATTGGAACAAAACCATATAGCAGGACAAGAAACAGAGATACAAATCAAATATAATGAAATGCTTAAAATGCGCAGGGTATGGCCATATTGGGAAAATTTGCATGACACCAATATGCTGTATAAAATGTGCTCAAGAGTACTCAACATATCGATGTCGATAAAAAAGTTTTAAATGTATTAATTGTTGGATATGAAATAATAAAGAGGGGAAATTTATAGTAGATGATAACTATGGAGCTAACGATAATAATTGGCATTATTATCTAAGAATAAAAGAAATCGTGGAAGCAAAAGCGAGTAAATACTATTTACTCTGTTGCATTAAATGCTATTTACTAAATAGCATTAATTTCTCAGTAAAGTACAGGTATATATCATCTTAACGTAGAGTTTTTACGCACCTATGGACGAAGTGAGTTACTTTATGAACGATAATGGTCGCATGCTTTACAAAGGCAAGAATAACGAGTGACATCAACTTGGTAGATATTAATATAAAAAAATAGTGAATCGAGCAGCAGATTTACAGGAGGAATTGTGATATATACTAGAGATAAGTGATATTATATCAGAAGAAAAGAACAGTATATGGTACTTAGGAACAAAACTAGAAATAAATAAATTTACAGAC
The DNA here is from genome assembly GCA_009867245.2 of Adranes taylori. Taxonomy (NCBI): domain Eukaryota; kingdom Metazoa; phylum Arthropoda; class Insecta; order Coleoptera; family Staphylinidae; genus Adranes; species Adranes taylori. The sequence goes on along the minus strand of WYDF02278915.1, from coordinate 1,511 downwards.
ATTATCGATCACCAAGTGGAAATATGAATGAATTCTGTAACTTTTTTGAAGAAAAATGGACTCAAGCCACAGAAAAAACAGGGAAGAATATGCTAATAATAATGGGCGATATGAATATAAATTGGAAACGCAACAGCCCATCTAAAAGGAAGTTGAAAACTATCCTAGACCAATCAGGTTTGGCACAACTGGTTAATGATTATACAAGAAGAACATCTACAAATACATTAATAGACTGGATAATATCAAATGATGAATACAATGAATGAGAAGTAAAAGCAAACCCTAAAATAAGCGATGACTGTTGGCAAAAAATAACATTAAAAATAAGAAATGTACAACACAAATAAATAAAATACTACAAATAAAAAAAGACTATAAAAAGTTAAACCAGGAATTAATAACAATGGACTGGAAATATGGAAGCAACAATGTAGACGAACAATATCCAAAAATTTCTCTGAGAGTTTGGAAAAGAGTACTACTATAAAGTATGTAATAAGCACTCAAAATAAAATTGGATTAAGGAAGATATAAAAACGAAAGTAAAAGAAAGAGATAAAGAGAACAAGACTTGGATAAAATTAAAAAATCAACAAAACATGGAAATTTACAAAAAACTTTGGAATTAATGCATTAATTTAATTAAGAATAGGAAAAAGGCTATTATGAGGAGGTAAGTAATGGAAAAATTACCCAAAAAAGATGAGGCAGCAAATTAATGAGAAAGTTGGAAAAAAATTCTCACTTAAGAAATAGAACATTAACGGAAAATACTCACTAAAGAAATAGAGATATTGCAAGCATTAAATGAATATTTTGTTGAAAGTATAATGGATGTACATAACTCGATACCACTAGTATCAAGTGATTATATAAAATAAATACAGGATTATACACTGAAAGGCTCATAAGCCTAGAATCCATAAACTTAAACCAACTAAGAAAAACTATTTATGAGCAAAAAGGGATATAGAGGAGAAATGATTACCTTTGAAATATTAAAAGGAACATTTGAAACAAGGTATCCAATTCTAAATTTCATTAACACATCATTAATGACGGAATGAGTATCAATGGAATTAAAAAGCTCTAAAATAATTCCTATTACAAAAATAACAGAATATTAATAAACGAACAGTCAGGATTTCGTCATCAACATTCTACAGACACACAATATATAATAAATGACTGGATGACAGTAAAAGGACAAAATAATACAACGATTGCAGTATTCTTAGATATGCAAAGAGCATTCGAAACTTTGAAAAGAAAAATATTGTTAAATAAATTGCAGCTATTCGGAATAGAAGGGGTTGCGCTTAACTGGTTTGAAGATTACCTGAAAGATGAGAACATCATAATGGAGGACGGAATGTGAAAAAGTAAAGTAAAATAAGATTGAAAATAAAATGGGAGTACGAAACAAATTAGAACTTTTACTGTTTTTGCACTACATTAACGACTTAACATCAGTCATTAAAAAAAGCAAGGCTTAACTGTTTAGGGAC
>WYDF02278904.1:0-17308 GCA_009867245.2 Adranes taylori | reverse complement strand
GCACCTCATCTATATCAAAAGAATGCGTTCCAGAGGCCTTCGTTTTATGCTAAAAAATGTATTGTTTTATTTCATCTTATTGTTGTATTTTATGTAATTATGTTTTTTACTATAGTTGTTATTTATATCAACCAATAGCTGACTTAGTATTGTAAAATATTAAAATATATCATTTAGCAAGAATTTTTCACTGATAATAAAAATAAATTAGCTGCATTTGTCACGTGTAATGAATATATTAGCACTCCAAGCCTAAAATGTAATGAATCAATCAGTAAAATAAATATAAAGTTAACTTGATGTGTATTACAAGTGATATGTGGTGAAATGCTTAGTATATGATGTAAATAGACTTAATTGTAAAGTATTAAAAACAGAATTAAATGGAAAAAACCAAAACAAAATCTTTATCAACGCACCCTTGATGTGCCGACGTAGAAATGAAGACAATCCAACAGTGGCTGCATGTAACAACATAGTGTACTTTTTTAAAAAACAAAAAGCAAGTGCCATATACAATACACTTTAACTTATAATATAATGTTGAATATTATTTTTAGTTGCAAAATTACACAAAATTAAATAAATATTTCTAAAAATTAATCCAGTTTCATAATTTATACAAAACAAAGTATAAGACTATCGAAGACTTTTCAAATTAAAGGTAATGATCTCTTCAGGATCTTGCGCCTATGTTTCGTATTGTTTCTTAAAATATTTTGGGTTGATAAAGTAATGAACAAAAAGTACAATAAGTAAATTTATTAAAATCTGTAAAAATATTAACAGCACAACTTTAACAATGATGTAATAAAAAAAATTAACCTTGTGAAAATCTGTAAACTAAAATATATGTACACACGTATTAACAGGTCTAGAAAATTCTGAGAAAAAACAACTGGCCAAAAGCAAATCTGATTTAAACTTACTCTAATTACATTTTTATACAGTAATCTATTACTTTGCATGCACAAACTAATGCTTGACTAATATATGTGTGATAGTATTACTTTAAGCTGTAAATAATTATTAATTAGATAATTTAATCATTTCGACAACTACATATTGACTGCATGAAACAACAAATTAGCTTAAAAAACTAAGGCAGGGTAGATATACCATTTTGGAAATCCTCTATATAATGTACAGATACATGCACTATTACAAAGTTCTATGAATGTAGATGGTAGTTAGACGAAATGACATCTTAAGTGAGATGAACCGTTAGAAAGTGGTAACCCATCTCCACAATCGAGATGTAAAGAACTTTAACAATCAAAGTCTCTTTTTACTCACCCCCTAATTCATTTCTAGTATTAGCTTCAACACGCTAATTGTAAGAATTTAATAGCGTAGGCTAATAGTATGTATGTTAATAGTATTCGAAAAAAACTATTCATTATTAATTGGATACGTTAATCGTTTCTAAAACTACATATTGACTGCATGTAGCATCCAATTAGCTTAAAAACGCAGGCAGCGTAGTTTTCGAAATGATCAACTCATCTAATTAATACTTAATAGTTATTTACGGCTTAAAGTAATACTATCAAACATACATTATTCAAATCTTCAATTACATTATGTAATTCCAGATGGCGAGTAACAAGTATGTCTGTGCAAAGTGCTCCAAAAACGTTACTAAACAGCAACATACAATTAAATGCAATAACATTTGCGGACAATGGTACCACAAATAATGCTCTGGTGTTTTATCTGAACAATTCACGTCGTAAATAGAAAAATAAAGTTGAAATGCTTCTGCGAAAATTGCAGTCATGAAAGTGAGGTTAGTTCAGTAGAAGTTTCAACATACAACTTCTGTTTGCCAAAATTCAAATTTAAAAGAAAAAACCGCAAAAAAGCCATTAACTAAGATATCGCCAATTAACCTGAACAAGAAACTTCTCGAGGTTATATATAATAAATTACTTGAATTGGAAAAAAACTAATGATGACTTAAGAAAAAGTGTACAATTTATATCAGAAAAATTTGATCAACAAGGACAAATACTTAAAAAATTGAGAGTAGCCTATAATAACACTTTGAAGGGGAACGATATACTAAAAAAAGAAATTGTACAACTACGTAATAATATGAATAATTTAGAGCAAGAAACAGAAGACAGTAATATAGTCATTACAGGTATTCCTGATATATACAATACACAGCAGAATATATATTTAACAGTACGGCAAATCTTAAATTCAATACATAACCATCTCAACAACTAGATGAAAAGGAAATTTTAAAAATACATCAAATAAGAAAACAAATGGCAACTTGATCATCGCCACATTGCAGGGCAAGGAGCGAAAAATGGAAATAATCAAAAAAGAAAAGAAATTAAATGGTTTTTGTCTGGAACATGCAATTTACAAGGCCCTAGCCAAAAAGATTTAACGTCTCACAATCAACAACTCTTTAAATCAGCAAGACTTTTAAGAAAGACCAAAGGATATAAATATGCTTGAGTTATTGAAGGCAAGATATTTGTTCGTTAAGTGGAAGATTCCAAAAATACGGATAAGAACTGAGCCCGCAAAAACAATTACGAAAAGAGTAAATTAGTATTTAAATTGAAAACAACTAATACAATCTCGCAAATATTAATAATACTCAGATAAATAATACCTGGGAAATTGCGAACCTATATAATCAACACTATATAAATATGCCTAAACTGTTAGCTGATGACCTAACAACAAATAATAGTCTATTGGCGAACTCTACGAATCTTATCAACTTCCAATAGCATTACCCTTCTGTTCCTACCCCTTCTACTATTGCTACATAAATATTACAATATTCTCAATTATCTTACTCAAAGTCTCAAATAAATGCTGATTTAATTATGCGCCAACAATCACTTTTTAAATAAATGTTAAAGAAATAACAAACTTTAAAACATATAACTTTAAAGGTTCTGTGACTACCAACTAATATATCATATTTCAGTTTATATAGATTTTGTATATCTCACTTTTCTATTTTTATGTATTTACTTTTATTATGTACAAACCTTTATTGTACTGTGTTATATAAATAAACTAAAAATAAAATAAAATTCTTACATTTATCGTGTATAAGCTAATATACTAGATGAATTAGGAGGCTAATAAAAAGAAACTTTGATTGTTAAAGTTCTTTACATCTCGATTGTGGAGATGGGTTGATACCTATAATGGTTAATTTCACTTAAGAACAGAACTCTGTAATAGTGCATGTATGTGTACATTATATAAAGGATTTTCAAAATGGTATATCTACCCTACCTATCATTTTTAAGTTTCATGTAGTCAATATGTAGTTTTCGAAAAGATTAACTTATCTAACTAACAAAATATTGCTATTCTGTTATTTATTTCCGTCAAAAGATGTATAAAAATATTTAAAAACTAGTTTTCAAATGTTAATTACAGTAATAATATCAAAGTGTTTTTGTTATAAAAACAATAACCTAAATGCAAACGATATACAAGATTAAATCAAAAGAATTAAATAAATATAAATAAAATCAAAGCAGAGTTTACATTTAGAAGGGCAGGGTTTACAAAATGCATCTACCAAAATGCAAAAAAACATTGAAAATAATAGTACTTTAAATCAAAAATATAAATACATATTGTATAATAGGATATTTTTAATTGATATTTCTGGTATACAAAACATTTTCTTAAAAAATATAGTCCAAAAATAGTTCTCTCAGCCTAATTTACATATATTATCTAATAAACTGCAAAGTATGTTATATATTACATAGTAATATATTGGCAAATATGTACATATCTGAAAATATATTAAATACATTCCAAATATACTAACATTCAATTACATTAAAATTAATGTAAATACAACATTCGATGTAATGACTTTGAATGTTTGGTATACGTTGTGATAAAGATAATTGAAAAAAAGTTAAATATAGTTATTAAAGCATTGAACCTCAAATAGATATGAATCAATAAAACTGTTCAAAATCCTAAGTATTGTAAATTAATAAATCGCGAGTAGATAATAAAAAAAGAAAATAATAGTATAAAAACTAGTACTCAGACTTGCGATGTAGCTCGTCGTAAGTTGTAAACTTGTCAGAATTGTAGATTTTTAGCAAAAATTCATGATTTTTTTTCATGAAAATATATTTAACAATTTTCTGATTCAAATTTTAAATATCAAAATCATCTTGTTCATAATCGTTTTCCTAGATAAATTTTATATTTTAGACAAAACCTATACAACAATTGCATGCCGTCTTTGTTCATAATATACGAGGGGATATTCAATCTATATATCAAGATTAATTGAATATAGTTCATATGGTTACAGGATAATATAGAGATGGAAAAACTTATATCAGAGAATTAGCATAGATTTATGCAGGAAAAATGGACTGTGACTAACATAAATAACCTCTACTATCTCAAGACTCAATGAATAGTAATTTTCAAGTGAATGTTATATACACTAATTTGATACTAATTCACCATACCTTTGATCTAATTCACCATAAAATCATACTATAATACTGGAAAGCTTAGTTTTATCACATACACTCATTTGCCTATAGGAATCGAGCTGCATTCCATAAATTGTCTATACAAAATTAATTGGAATTAAATATTAGAAAGTGTAAAACTAAGACTTTCTCACGAAAATTGACTTTTGACCCAAACTACTGACTAGTTAAAGTCTTAATAACATTACTTGAGAAGAAAGGAATTTTAATGAAAAGGTTTTAAGTCAACACTCAAAAGAGAGGTTTTAAGTCATCGATGGGCAAAAAAAAAATACGAATCAATAATAAAACTAGGAAAATCATAAAAAATACGATATTATTGAAATTAAGCGAATAAGGTACAGAACACAATTTTAACAATAAATAGCTACAAAGCACACAATATGATAAACGTGTGTATCATATTGTTCAGCACGACTTTGACATGAAAATAATTTAAAATATCTATCTTTGACTACATGTATCGGATTTTAAGAATATCTACCGCCATGAAAATCTACCGCCGCTTCGAAGATTTCTCAAATCTTTTGGACCGGTTTCTTACTACAAATAAAAAGTAATGAACCCTACCCAGAGACTAAATAACAATCAAAAAGAAGAAACTCTTTCTGCTTCTTCACGTCTTAACAAGTTTCACGAGAATCGATGGGCTTCAGTGTTCTAAGACAAGGATGAAGTAATTCTTAATAAAAATAAGAATACCAATGTTTAAGTCTTTGAAAAGATTTATGAAAAGAATTCGACTAACATTAAAATCCGCCAACGGTTTGAAGGTTTCTCATCTTTTGGGCCGAATTCTTAGTATAGATGAAACATAATGACCCCCCTCACCATTACCCAGAGACTAAAGAGCTATCAAAAAGAGAAAAAACGTTCTAATTATTTACAGTCTAACAAGTTTCAGTTCTAGAATCGACTGGCTCCAGTTGTCTAAGACAAAGATAAAATAATTGTCAATATAAAAATAAGAATACCAATTTATTGTAGAAATGGAATTCGATTGGCAACATGAAAATCTACCGCCGCTTCGAAGATTTCTCAAATCTTTTGGATCGGTTTCTTACTATAGATTAAACGTATTAACCACCATCACTAAGAGACAAAAGAACAATAAAAAAGAATAAACTCTTTCTGATTCTTCACGGCCAGTTAAAGTTTCATCGACTGGTTTCAGTGTTCTGAGACAAAGATGAAATAATTCTTAATAAAAATAGGAATATAAAGAGAACATTCCATAGTATTACTTAAGACGTAAATAACCATTTATTAATAAATAGATGAGTTAATTCTAAATAGCACCTATTGATGACATGTGACACCCAAATAGCTTAAATTTAAGTAGTGGTTGATACTAAGATGCTTTGATTGTTAAAGTTCTTATAAATATATCCGTTTCGATTGTTACAGGGAATAAAAGACCCACTGTTATGTCTCACTTGGGTTGTCAATTTCGTCTACCTCCAAGAATTCCATAATTGATATACATGTAACGTTAATAGAAAATTTGAAAATAGCTTAAACGGGCCAGAGCAGCTATGTAGAGCAGCTATAAATTAAAATTATTTACTCCCTATTATCAGTAAGAGATAAAAGAACAAGCAAAAAGAAGAAACTCATTCTAATTGTTCACGGCCTAACAAGTTTCAGTTGAAGAATCCACTGGCTTCAGTGCTCTGAGACAAAAATGAAATAATTCTTAATAAAATAAGAATGTAAAGAGAAGTGTCATAGTATTACTTAAGACGTAAATAACCATTTATTAATAAATAGATGAGTTAATTCTTAATAGCACCTATTGATGACATGTGTCACCCAAATAGCTTAAAAAAGCTATGTAGGGCAGATATATTTCTGGCAGTAGGTAAAGCCTTGGTCAGTACCCTATATTGCAGTGCATCCGTAGTGTCTAGTGACTTAAGATGACTGCACCCCCTAAACTATTTTTAAATTTTCTATTAACGTTACATGTATATGAATTACGAGTTCTACTTACTAGACGAGAATTACGAGACGAAATTAACAACCCAAGTGAGACGAAACAGTAGATGTTTTATTCCCTTCAACAATCGAAACGAAATTATTTATAAGAATTTTAACGAAAAAAGCTTCTTAATATCAACACCCACTTAAATCATCACCTCTTAAATCATTAGTTTTAACACCCACTAAAGGAAATTATATAAAGAGAATGTGTAACAGTATTACTTGAAACTAAAATATACAATTTATAATAAAATCACTATTAACGTAAATTCTAACGTAAATAAGTATTTATTAATAAGTGCGGGTTGTAGGAGATTTAAGTGGGGATTGATATTAAGATGCTTTGATTGTTAAATTCTTATAAATAATTCCATTTCGATTGTTGCAGGGAATAAAACATCTTCTGTTTCGTCTCATTGGGTTATCAATTTCGTCTACCTGTAAGAAGAACTCTGTAATTTATATACATGTAACGTGAATAGAAAATAGCTTAAGCGGGCCAGGCGTGGTGAAGTCATCAAAGTCGTTAGACTACAGGTGCACTGCAAAAAGAGGGTACTGGTGAAGGCTTTACCTAATGCTAAGCTATTATGTCATCAATAACTGCTTTTGAGATTGATTAACTCATCTAATTAATAACCATCAACGTTTTGAAAGTTTCTCATCTTTTGAACCGAATTCAAATCTAGATGAAACATAATGACTCCCCTCACCAACACCCAGAGACTAACGAGCTATCGAAAAGAGAAAACACGTTCAGATTCTTCACGGCCTAACAGTTCCAGTCAAGAATCGACTAGCCCCAATTCTCTGGGACAAAGATGACATAGTTCTTAATAAAAATACGAATACCATTTTTTTAGGAATTTGGAAATAATTTATGAAAAGAATTTGATTAACATCAAAATCCACAGCTGCTTTGAAGATTTCTCAAATCTTTTAAATCGCATTCTTACAGTTCAAGAATCTACTGGTTTTAGTTATCTTGGACGAAAATGATATAATTCTTTATAAAATTAGAGCTTTTAAATTATTTGTGATAAATGTGAGGTGCGTTAAACGGAGATCATGTTAAATAAATAAAATTTTATTTTAAAATATTACAGATTATACAGATTTATACCATTTAAAAATACACATTGATAACATTTTATGGACAAATACATAATTTATTGTCACAATTTATCGCAAAAAATTAAACCAGAATTCTTTATTCGCTATAATTTAACAGGGATAAAACTGACAGCTTAAGTGTGCCAATAAGAGGCTCAATTCGTGTAATTTTAGCAAAATCGCAAATCGGAATAATAGCCTTAAAAGTTCAATTGCAATTTTAATAAGTGTTTCGTTTCAAGTCTAATATCTTCTAACAGTTCTTTAAGTTTTCTATCCTATTTGAATTTCTCAATCTAATATAATAAACAAGATGATATGTGTTGTTTATGAAATAAGAAAATACGTACGCAAAAACTAAATAATTCGACATATTATATGATGCAATACAATATATGATTCAATACAAAATGTAGTAAACCTACTAATAGAATAGTATAATTCTAAATTCAATATATCCAAGGCAACTCGATTATCTTTAACTTCGTACGTACAGAAGGTTTCTTCATACATTGCAAGCATGCACACAATAAATATAATTTTAATAAACCTAGAAATGATTGGACTAGATTCAAACATGCTTTGTTCTAAGATTCATTACATAATTATAAAAAATTTCAAATGTGATGTGTATTAAGACTCAATAAAACTCAATAATGTTGATTATTAGATTTAACAAACTAAATTAACATACTACTACAAAGTGTTCATACGCTTACCACAAACAAAAATCAAAAAAAAACATTTAAAAATCCGAATGAGGTCACTCCCTGTTAGTATTCTCCTTTACTAATAGAAAGAAATTTTCTAAACTACCTACCTGGTGGGAATAAAATTTCATGTATGTATTTGCAAATGCAATATTGCACATATATTTGCAAATATACATGCATCACAATTGCGATTAGAAACAGAATGATGAAATCAGTATTCAGCATAGTCAGTCCCCTAAATATTCTGCACAAAATATCATTTTTTTGCATATAAATTCAGACAGCTACAAAAATATTCAGAGAGACATCTACAAAAATGACGACGCAAAGTATATAATGCATACAGTTAAAGAAAATGAGGAATCTATGGAGCAACATCACCAAACAGAAAACTTGAAAAAAAAGCTAGCCCAAACCTTATACCAGGCAAAACTGTCTGACTTTGGGTGACAACTTATTCAAGGACCATAATGTAAACATTTTTTGTAAATTTTGTTACTGAATATACTTTTAATTAATCCAAACATTTGATTATAAAAGAAGAACGATGTAATCAATAGAAAAACTGAACGGAGAATAGTACAGCATTAAGCATAGACCTACTTGTAAAGAATTCCACCAGAACTTCTTCAAGCAACTAACTACGATTAACAGCCACAAATAAGCACTATGGTTCGCTTGCAAAATGACACCGACAATCACTTTATCTACAGCCAACAAAGGAACAAAAGATTCTTACGATAATAAACAAAATTAAAACAAAACCTCGACTGCTAATGACCAAAAACTATTTACAGACTCGGGAAAATTATGACACCACATCTACAGTATCTCTCGCCCGATAAATGTGTTCCGTTTTGCGCTAAGCCGGATACCTCTTGCCAGTAATGTGTTCTATTTTTGTCTCGAGCGAGAGGCATTCGTTTGATTACAATTCAGTATATTGGATTGCATTGGTGCGCTTCAGACGTCTTCTTTTTTTTTGCTTATTATGTTATTACCGTGTTTCTTTTCATATTATATCTGAGTGTACTGTTTTCACGTATTATTTTTTTATTGGAAAGTAATAACTTTGTATTGTAAATTTTTATAGTCAATATTACTTTATTCAATATTTTACTTGAATAAAACAAAAAATAAATAAAAAAATCAGTTCTATTCATTAAGGAAAACGATAGCGATATCAGCAAAGATTTGGATACTGAATGTTCAGAAACCGATTCTTCATGTTCAATCCTGAGTTCTGCACCAGAAAATGAATCAGATCCAAATCAATCGGAATATGATTTATCACAGAAATAAGTATTGAAAACCAACACCAGAAAACCAGTACCTTTGAATTTACTGCAAATTAGCATATAAATGAGGAAATTTCATTTTTCACGAAACCGTCAGTTTTTTAACTATTTTTTCAATGACGAATTAGTTGACAATATTGTGAACCAAACAAATGTGTATATGTTTAAACTATGAGAAAAAGACCATTAACATATTGCACCATTAAAAATAATTGCTGATATTTTTATGACCTCTTTTTATAGAAACACTCTAGCATTAAGTGGTTAAAGAAAGATTCTCCGTTAAGAGTGCACGAACTACAGTCCGTGTTAGTTCTCCCGAGCATTTTAAATATTTAAAAGTGAAATTTCTTCAAAAACAGTTACTACAGAGGGTGGATACTTACATATAATTCAGTTTTATAAGTAAGCTATGAGAAATGTTGACAATAAAAAAATCATTGAGTTTTGAAGTTTGTTAAGCATTATATTATTTTTCAACATTCATGTTCGTTTGATTTATTAGAGCAAAAATGTCGAAAAATAACAACCAAATACTTGCTAGTCGCGTTAAACTTCTTCCAAGTGTGGCATGTCTTCAAGATTGTCAAACAATTAAAAACTGAAGAAATGAAAATTTCTCAAAGTACAGTGATCCGAATTATTAATTCTTTCGCAAAAAAAAAACGTTCAACTACCTCAAAAAGTGAAGACTCTCTAAGTTACACTAGACGTAAAAGAATTCGTACAAAATGAAATATTGAAAAAGAGAAAAAATAATCACTTCAACCAATCCGCCAAGTCAAAAACCATGGCAAAACAATTACAAACTTCTAAAAAAACTGTACAAAACAGAATTAGTCCAGATTTACATGCAAAAATCAGGCACAACACCAAGGAACACTTGCTGACAGCGACTCATAAGAAAAATCGAAGGAGAATTGCATTAAAGCTGTACAAAAATTATTTGACTGGTAAAACAAAAGCGAATATGTCATAACACTTAATGAAGCATACTTCTATCTACATCATTGGACTGGTATTCGTAAGATATGGTGTGTTTCTTGATCGTGGCACTTTACCTTTAATTAAAGTATTGGGCATTAATTGTCAAAGTTAATGCTCAATACTACATTTTAAAACCCTATTTAGAAGAAGAAGTACCAAAATGGTACTTCTTGTAAAAAGGTTTTGGTTACTTAAAACAACGTTGTTTAATCGTAAACCACTACAACTGATGGTTTATGGAAAGTATTAAAAGAGGAATGGTCCCAAATTGGCACAGAAAAATGTCTAGAAATTTTTCAATCATTGTCAAAGTTAATGCTCAATACTACATTTTAAAACCCTATTTAGAAGAAGTACCAAAATGGTACTTCTTGTAAAAAGGTTTTGGTTACTTAAAACAACGTTGTTTAATCGTAAACCACTACAACTGATGGTTTATGGAAAGTATTAAAAGAGGAATGGTCCCAAATTGGCACAGAAAAATGTCTAGAAATTTTTCAATCATGGAAAGTCACAGCCGGGCGGTGGTTAAGGCCCATGGTGACCATATTCAGCACACAAAATGTATTCATCGTGGATTAATTAATAAAAATAATTTGAAATAAACTTGAGTCATAAAGAAGTATCTACCCTCTGTATTGTCAGCAGCAATATGGCTTCACGACACCGCAGCACAATTAACGCCCATTAACCACTTACTTACTGTTGTAAATTATGCTATAGAAAATATTAAACTGTCAATTGGCCATACGCCATCTCACGAATTTGAAGCGTGAACCTGAATTTGAAAAGTGTGTCCAAAGACTCTCATTGCAACTAATAAAATTTTGCTTTAGTAATCGATGTCAAATAATTGCCATCAAGGGAAAGACCAACTCTCAAATATTGATTACTAAAAGAATGCTATAAAGATCCTATAAAGCGTTCAAAGCATTCTATAACTTAGGGGTGGACGCCGTAGTCGGTAAGCAACGGCGTCGAGAAACTAGCAAAATATGTAGTTCACGTTTGTTCTCTGTCATTGTTCGTTTAGAAGATTACAGTAAAATTATTTATGTTAATAAACTATGTGTTATAAAATTGGATAAAACACCAAAGTTACAACATTGGAGTTTATAAAATAAAACGTGTTTTATAGTATTTAAAGAATTATTTATATTTAAAGTGAATCAAATATGTAAACCTATACAATAGGATTTTTTCATTTGAAGCTAAAAAGAAGCATATTGGAGTCAAGGGTAAAGTTCTTCACAGCCAAACTCGAGAAGTTATTACAAATCTAATAGAGTTCATGAAAGATGAAGCACTTAATAGAGCACCTATAATTGCTATTAGTCGATTAAAAGAGTGTTTGCAGCAACAAAAATTCTAGAAAATTCTTACAAGCAAATAGTGAAAGAAACTAAGAATATAGAATCTCGACAGCGTACAGCATTATCAACGCTTCATAAATAAAGACCTCGGTAATGCTCTAAAAGTCTAAAAGCTCTTTACCAGTAGGAGAGCTAGAAACAACTCGAAAGATTGTACACAATTTCTACGTGATTGAGAAAAGAACGCCTACATTAAAAGGCATTTATAATAAAGTTTTTGCGTCGGGCTTATTATTCCGTATAGGTTTAACCACATTGCGAACTATTATTAGACAACTATGATTTAAGTAATCACTGTAAAACTAAATTTTTATCACAATAATGTATAATTATTTATATTATAAGGTGGGTTAAAGATGCAGTTAAAAGACACATTCTCAGGGAATCACATGATATGAGATACTAGAGCATAACTTATTTAAAGCAAATGAGCGAAGATAAGCAAGAAGTCAAACAGATTATTTTTATTGATGAAACTTATATTCATAGCACCCATACACAAGGATAAGAATGGTCTGATAGTAGCAATTGTGGTTTAAAGCGACCTATTTGGAAAGGCAAATGACTAATTAGTGTACCTGCTGGTGATACCACTGGAATTGTACCATATGCACTTTTGATTTGGTAAGGGCATATTTACATCATATTACCTATAATTTAAATTGTTATCGGCGTATTTATAGTCTCCAACAGAATCAACAAATAGAATAAAACAATCAATAAACAGTCATCAGCTAATTAACTCACTAGAAACGAGTCAAATAACTAAATCAAGAATTGATAATTAATAAATATAATTCAAACAAAGAAAATTATGCGATGTATAACCATAATGCTTTTAGCGGGCAAACGTCAAATCCATGCACGTAGAGAGACAGAAACAACTGTGACCATTCACGCAACGCTTATGTTTTTGCTCATTCAAACGCTGAACGAGAAGTGTTTTCATAATGTTTTCGTTTTATAGCTTCTAGGCGCCAACGGGCAATTCTAAATTGGTCCAAAGCACTTTGCGTGCATTACTCTCATCTGGACGAGACATCTTAACAGAGTCCTGACGCGTATGACGATTTTAATGACTTCATGGTTATTAAGCAAACTTTCGTGTCTACTTGAAAGGAACGTTGCAATTTTTGAATGCTGTCCATGTAGAATTGCCATCACCATTTCTCGATTGGCTGTTTCTGCATTGAAAAGGAAAGCTGATCGTAAGTTTGATTGCACGAATTTCGCCGGGGAGAACAATGTAATTTTGCTCTTTAAGATTCTTAACGTATAAAAGAATAGTTCTTATTTGTAAAAACTTTTCACTTCCTAAAGGTTTTGGCGGAAAAAGGTCACACCCAATTAGACTCATTTTGGGTCTTATTCTGGTAGCTTTCGAGTGAGCATTTTTGCACATTGCTATGAGCAATATTTCTCCATTAAGTGACCAAATTATTCGTGTAGAGCTAGCATTTCGCACACATGAATCTGTTTGGCATTTTTAAGTAAGCTCCACCAGCAAATCACTATTTAACTTTTATTTTTAAATAAAATTAAATTTTTACTTTTAAGCTTTCATTTTTAAATAAATTTCAATTCATCAAAATCAGTAATAGAATTCTATGCCAACAAATCAGGTATACGCAAATTATATATTTTAATCCTTCGACTGAATTTTCCGAAGAAATAAAAAATGCTACGACAAGGGTAGATGACCGTGGCGCAGGTTTTAACAGCATCTCTAGTTCAAACTACAATGACTAGTAGTACAAAATCAGGTTCGTGCAGAGAAAGATTTGCACAAAAAGCTATGAATTTCCAATATACGTATAAATTGTATAACTTCAATATATTCATGTTAAAGATTCATTAAAACATTTGAAATTTTCCATAACTAAGTTAGAATTACGCTCGTTTAATATATAGTGATTACGACTAGTACAAAAATATTAACCAAATAGAACATCAGAACAAAGAATATGACCAAACACAATTAATTAGAAAAATATTTTATATATTATTTTAGTAAAATAATTCTAGCAAAACAATTAGCTATGAAAACAAAATTATTTACGAACTAAAAACCTAGTCATATTCATATTCAATATCTAATATGAATATGAGTATTTGGTCTTAGTAATGTCTTAAAGTATTTGGCTGCATCAGCAGTAAGCCCACACAGAATTAGAGCACCATAATTATCTTACAGCTTACAAGTCGTAACCACTATTAAAGTTTTTAAATATACATAATAAAATTTTGTCTAGTAGGATTCATTAGATTACTTAATGTACATATAAAATAGTAATATAAAATTCAACTATTATAGTAACTATTATAGGAACGCAGGATAAGCATGAAAATTCCCCAGAAGCATGACGTGATGCCGATGACTAATGGAAGTTGTCGCAGCCAACCCACTGTGTACATAGTAACAAGACAAAAATAAAAGAACGCTACAGTTAGTAACAACTGTTGTTCCGTTCTCAAATGTTAATTACTTCTCTGGGAGTGCTAATATTAATTTACAATGGCAGTGCACCTGAGTATATTTTTTTTTATCTAAATGACGTCAATATACATCTTTTTGTAGGAAGATAAATTTGATTGTAAAATAATTTTATAAATGGCATAGTTCAGAAATATTTAATCGTCATTAGGACTATGAGATAAACCAACGGTGCCCAACCCAAAGATCACGAGCATGTGGTACGCCTACGGTTTAAATTGAACATGTCTTATGAGTAAGTTTTGTAAACGACTCGATGATCTATGTTAAGAACAGTTTTTGAAAAAAAAACAGATCACGGCAAAGGACAATGCAGATAAATGTATATTAATCAAACAAAATTTGTTAATTTATATTACATGTAGAATTCTTTGGTTGTTAGAATTTCTTGCTGTAAAATCATTTTAAATACTAATTAGCAAATTTATTATCATATTAAAAATGACACAAATATTGTAACATAACAATTGTATTCGAACTATTTCTTTTTTGTTGGTTTTTTTTTTTTTTGTAAAGTCGCCAAATAGTTACTGCTCTATGCTAATATAAAAAAACTTAATTTGAAAACAATCTATGTTAAAAAGATCCCTACACACTTTAATAACATATCAAATGACGACAACACCCTTGTGTGTTCCGTTTCAGGAAATTTGTTTTGACTTTCTAGAGAATGTATTTGATATTTTTATATTCACTGTAGAATATGTTTCGAAAGATTGAAATTTAAAGTATTCCTCAATTTTTATAAACAGGCAAAATTAATTTATGAAATCTACTAAAAATGGTAAATTTAGTAATCTTCATAAATTATTCTTGTATATAAGAATGTTTTCGTAGTTTCAACTTTTTAAAATATACTCTAAAAAAATCAGTAAATAATAAATTTCTCAGAAGGGAACACAAAAGATACCATTTTTTTCTGTGGATCGGCATCCACTCAAGAAGAAATCATAAAAATGTAGATAAATATGGAGGTGCATTGCCTTTCTTATGATACGAGTGAGAAATAAAAGCTTCAATATCCTTTAGTGTAAACAAAAATACAAATACTGAGTGTAGTGACTAAAATAAAAACATAATTATACTTACATCCTTCGCCCGAATCTAATCGATTTTGTAATTCTTTTATTTGCTTCTCCTTTCGTTTTAAATCCATGCTTAAAGCTTCGTTACGTTGTTTAGATTCACGCAAATCCCTAAATATTAATAAACATATAATAAAAGTAAACTAATAAAAAACTAATACAATTACGTCCATCAATTCATTAAATTAGATATGCATGTTTTAATTTTATTTATTTCCGATCTACTTTCAAATGATATGATTAGATAATAAATAATTTAAATTTTGGACTGACCATTAAAAGCTTAAAACACAGCGCGACTTATTCCATTGTTTTATAAATACGTAAAATCCACAAAATAAAATCAAAATACAATTCGAGTTTCTTAAAAATTAATGACCTCTTACGCAATAATTTCATTTTCAAATATGCCCCTATATGCTGTAAATTCGGTAGCATTTATTATATATTTCGAAGGAGAAATTAATGTATTACAGTCTTGTAGAAGCAACTATAGGATATGGCATCATCACATGGGGAGTAACTAGTAATAAATATATCGAAAGAATTTTCATTCTACAAAAGGTTATTCCTATAATGTACAATATTCCCAAACGAGAGACTTGCAGAAATTATTAAAAAAAATATTTATTATATATTGTATTTTCAATTATCATCATTGAGTAAGTAATAAATAGAGATAAAAGGATAGACAAAACCCGACTGCGTACTAAAACAGTGCCCTCTCAATTGCAGTAGATTTTTTTCAAACTTCTTGACTAGTTGGGACTATTGTTTAGCCAGGATACAAACTAATATAACTAAACAAAAGCAGAACTTTATTTTAATGTATTTTCATTTGTTTGCGTCATATTGCCACTGTTATCAGTTGTAAACTCTAGTAAAATGCAATAATTTCAATCAGATAAAGAGGATAGATATATAGCTATAAATATGCATGTATGGTTTTATGCATAGATGTGTGGAGTCGAAAATGCATCTTTTAGGCAACGCAATATTGTGTTTATAAATAGATTATTTTCACAAGCATTCTTTAGATAAAAGATTTTTGTCGACTGTAGTTTCTGAGGGAAATTCCCTAGTTTTTTACTATGAGTTTTTATGTAAAGGTACATATTTTGTTTTAAAAATAAGAACGATACAGAGATTGACTTTTTTCGAAATAAATTCATAATAATCCCGAGGCTGATTCTTATAAATCTATATACTATTTATAGTATAAAAAATTTGCATTTGCATTTGGCATTTGTAATATAATAGTACCGATTTTTGCAGGGGTAACAGGAAGTATAGATATATGTAGAGAAAATAAAAAGCAATACATATATTGTTGTGATTCTAACATAAACAACTATGCATGTTGACGGGTTCTTTGTCGGTCCGCGGGTTTGTATTGGTACTCATCCACGATGCAATACAATAGATTTAAACCTAATACGATTTTATATGTAAACCTAATACGATTTTATTAATACAATTCAATTATCGCTTTAACGTGATTATTTTATCTAATTACATTATTGCAATTAACAGGAATTATTGCAAATTACTTAAAATACTTGAACATTATGGAATACTATCTATATTTTAATTATAGTGCACATAACAAAAATGATGGGTAGGTAATTTATGTCAACAATAAGCTAAATAATCTAGCAAAATAACTGAAATTAATAACTTCTTCTTCTTGAGAGCATTAATTGATATAGACAATATGTCAATCGCAATAAATTCGATATATA
>WYDF02278893.1:0-17314 GCA_009867245.2 Adranes taylori | reverse complement strand
TTACTCTATTGTTTAGAGAGTCGTTACGTGACATCTGCCCAAAGAAGAATCTCGTGTATGACGTCGTCTTTTTAAAGTTGCTGAAGTTGAGATTCTCTGGAGGTGTACGCTACAAAGTGAAAAAAAAATTTAATACAGTACGTATCATTTTACAATAAAGATTGTTGAGGAACAATTCTTTCCACAATTGAGGGAACGATTTGGTTCAGCGATAAATTAAATAGTTCATACAGTGGAGAGCAATGAGTAAAAGCACATTTCTTATGAAATATGTGTGTGTGTGTGTGTGTGTACATTACATATCTTTTTTACCATGCACCATGCTCTTTTACTTGAGGAGTGTAAACATATTTTTGTAGTATTTGACAATAAAGTTTATCTTATCTTATTCATCACTGTTCATCTACTGAGCGTTTAAAAATAATTCCAACTAGTGAATGCTAAATATAAAACTATTAATTTTCATATAATTTATTGAAACAATTCTATTGATGTTAATTTTAACAAAAATATTCTTGTTATGACACTGGGAAGCACTAAACTCAAACTTCTAGTTCAATGTCATAAAACATGTAATTCAACTTCTCTGAAGGTAAACGTTTATCTCACGTATGTAAACACTATGGTTTGTTAAATTATCGTTTTAACGAAAATAGTTTGGAAACGGCACTGAAAAGAATTAAAATTAAAGTTACTTTTCTAAAAATATTATTTTACTTATATAGAATTAACACTACGTACATTTGATAAAATTATTTCGTAACAATAGTTTTGATCACTATTGGAAGGTATTTTTATCTTCTAATGTAGTCATATACATCTTCTGTATCAGGGGTTAACCAACTGGTCGCACTATCCTGAGAGCAGGACATCGAGGAGATCTTTGAAAGTGCGAAAGAAAATAAAAAATATTGATTTGGTTGTGGACTCCAGAGTATAAAATGGGTTAGATCCTATGCTGAGTTAGAGAAGCTTGGTATTTTTTAGTTATACATTTTCAGATTGCCAACTGAAGTGGACGTTATCATATCTATTAATCGTATGCTTTGATATATCTGAGTATGTCGTAGATCTCTACATATGGCTGAATCAACCGCGTGAAGTGCGTTGTTATGGTAAAGATCGATTAGACGTCGCACAATTACTTTTAATACCTTATCGTATGTGTCGTATCTTGATACCTTTGGCTCGAGCCGATATTATCTCCGGCAAGTAAGTATTCATTCTTTTGTTTTCTAGACATGAAAAACTTTTTTACAAATTTATTATTACGCATATTTACGTATACGTACAGTAGATATATGAGAAAGAATAGGATTCATGATTTTGACTATTTTTTAAAAATTTTGCCTTAGTACATCCCTTACATTAACAGAACTGCAAGGTATTCGCACTCAAATGAGAGAGGGGTTAGTAGCGAACTATACTACAAGCAATGCCTGCCATTGGGTGTCCGTATGTACTGCGATTACTCCCAAACTATTGAACCGATTTGAATGAAATTTGATGGTTAGGATAAAAGATTTTTTCGCAATGAAAAACTCTTTGTTTTGTATAGCCTATATGGCACAAATCATTTAAAATGTTCCAAAACAAAAACAGTATTTATGCTAAGACTCAATGCAATCTTTAACTAATAGAATTAGTCGGATTGTACTATTTCCCGTAAAATGTGTAGTTGCCACGTTTAAAATTTAAAAAATTTGCAACATTACAGAAGCTATCAACAATAGGACATTGAAATACATTTTGTTGTTTAAAGCTCTCGAATGTATTTGAAAAACTTGTTTTAATTAGAATGTAACATATATACACGCTGTTCTTTTTTTTACAAACTTTGTGGCCTATTAAACGACCGCTGTAATGTTTTTCAACTTTTTTGCATCGAAGTATTAAATGAAGATGTGTTGAGAAGAGGGTTAGCAGGGGGGTGTATAAGTAGGAGGTGAAAGATGTGGTCTCTTAGATATGCGGATGATGTGTGTATTGCGAGTAGTGTGTGTGTGGCGAAAAAGACGTGTTTTTAATGAATGGAAAAATAATTGAGCATGTAAAGGAAATGAAATATTTTGGGTATGTAATAGGCAGGAACGGCTCGGGAAATGAGCATGTGAGGATGTTGGCCAGGAAAGATGAGGTATGTGTTATATGCTGCGGAAGTTTGGGCGGTGAAAAAAAGAAAGTTAATGGAAGGAATGCTAATGAAGTATATGAAGAGATTGTTAGGAATAGAGAAATCGACAGTTAGATAGTGTTACAGGAGCTGAATGAAGTAAAATGTGTGTATGGAGTGAAGAAGATGGTAAAGTACGAAAGGAAGTGGTGTGTAAGAGAGCAGAAGAGAATGAACGCATGAGAGACAGAAGAAGTTTATATGAGAGGTGCGCAAATTTATATGTATGCGAGTGGAGCAGAAGTTGGATGATGCAGAAATGTAGGAGAGATATGAAATTGGAGAGGAGAGGAGAGGGATGATCCGAAATATTTAAGATCGGGGATGAGTGTGGTGGATAAGAGAATGATACTTAGATTCAAGTGTAGCGAGGAGAGGGGAAATAAGTATTGGATGGATGAGAAGTACAGAAGGTGTAGAGTGTGTGGAGTGGAGGATGAAATATGGTAGCACTGGGTGAATGCATGTGAAGGAATGAACGGAGGAACAAAGATTGGAGGCTGGGAATTGGAGGAGGTGTAGGTCATGGGATGAATACGGGATGACGTCATGGGGGCATGAATAAGATTATTGGTGAGGTTAGAAAGAGGGAAAGGTAGACGTAAGGGAAAGAAGGAAGAGAGGGGTTGAATGAAGAAATGAAAAAAATCTATATTTAGATATTGAACAGAAAATAGTTATTTGTTTAGTTTTTATTTAGATAAGCAAGCGAGGCAGTCTCATATCTATGCCTATTCTTAAGCTGTGCGTACATTTTTGAGATGGCTTATTCTAACTTGCTATTCTAAAGTTATGCTATATAATTATATCTTATACTATTATGATACTACTAAGCTACTTATTTTTAACTTGATTTTCCTGCGTTTTACATTATTGTAATGGTTTCTATTCTTTTAACAGTTTCTGGCAGCTTATATTGTTGCACTTCATTTCTGGTGACATCTTTTTTGACTTTGCTGTTTTTGTTAGATTGGATGTGGATGTGTTTCTGTGATCTGATCGCATAAGAGTGTACCTCCGTCTTGTACGTACATGTGATATTTATTTTGATATAATTGTTTAAAATTTTGTAAATAAGTAAACATTGTTCATATATATGTATTTTTTAACCGGCATAATGTCAGTAATTTGATATAGTTCAACAGTTGGAGTTAGGCGTGGAAGATTATGAATGGTTTTTCGCACGTTATTTTGGAGAACTTGTAGGGATTTCAGGCTTGTTTCAGGCGCACCACCCCATATACTATTTAGATACGTTAAACGTGGGTTTTTATTAAGTACATTAATTGAAATGTGTTTTTTAATTCTAAACATAACCCCCACATATGGACTTACTTTGTTTTTTATGTCTTCAATATGTTTTTTCCAACATAGCTTTTCATTTAGTTTAAGTCCTAGGTATATGATGTTATCAGTTCTGGACAGGGTACACTTATATCTGGGAAATGCTGTTTTCGGTGGCCAAAGTCTAAGAATTATGACTTATGTACATTAAGGGTCAGAACATTCATTTTTAATCATTCATTTATTCTGTTTAGGTCTTGTTCCATCTTTTCAAACGCTTTGTCGTATGTTGTTCCAGTGTAGATGATTGCAGTATCGTCCGCATAGCTTTTAGTTGTAAGGTTTAACAAATCGTTGATGTTGATTGTAAATAGGGTAGGACCCCCAATACTGCCCTGTGAGAGTCAATACTCTATGCCAAGGATGTCGCTGCATATGTTGTCAGATCTAATTAGCTGTTCTCTGTTAGTTAAGTAATCTGTAATTAGTTGGAAGTGTTTTGTCTTTTATTCCGATTTTATCGAGTTTTTTTAGTTTTAAGTTTTCGAGTTTTAAGTAATATAATAATGACAATTGAATCAAAGTTTTTCTGCATATCCCACAAGAGGCCAATTGTTTATTTTTGTTGTTATTAGTGTTTTCATTTATTGTATTCATGAGATCTGTTACTGCGGCTTGGGTTCCAGTTTTCTCTCTGGAGCCATATAATCTTGTATTTCGTAAGATTCTTCGGTTGATTACTAACTCATAGATTTTTGATATCGCTGGTAGTACTGAAATTGGTCTAAAGTTTCGAATCCTATTATTCTCTTTATTTTTTTTTGTGTTGGTGTTACTATCGCAATTTTAAGTTTGTTGGGTATTTTTATGGTTTTAAAACTAGTGTTAATAATTTCTGCTATTGGTTCGGCCAAGTACGATGTATACGTTTTAATAACTTTTGTGTTTATTTGATCATATCCAGGTGACGTCTTAAATTCAAGTTCTGTAATAGCTCTAAGGATCTCTTCTGTTACAGGGTTCAGTTGCATTGTGTTGGTTCAGTTGCATTGGTAGTTTTGTATTGGTGTTGATAAGGTAAAGTGATTTTGCTTTCTGTTGCTAGCTAGGTTTGCACCAATACTTGAGAAATATTTATTAAACTCTGCTGTTATAGCTTTAGGTTCTGTCACATTTGATTGTTTATGATGATGTGACTTATTTTTTGTTTGTTCGAGTCTTTTCTGCAATTTTAAATGATTTCTTTTGTTATGTCCCAGAATTTGTTTGGGTTTGGTCCTACTTCTTCGTATTTGTTTTTGTAGTATTCTTTTATGAGTCTATTTTTGAGGCTATTTTGATGAGTCTATTTTTGAGCTTGTTTTAGTAGTGGGTTATATCTTTTTTCTTCTTTACATCATGTATTTTCTTAACGATCTTTAGTCTTCGCGTGTAATCCATTGATATCCAGCTTTTGTGAAATAAAACATTTGTGAATAATACGCAAGTATTGAAAATATATACTTGTTTAGGGTAATTAAATAAAACTTGCGTGACCTAAAAATCACCTACACATTAATCCCCCGGTTCACGTACTTGCCTACGGCGCGGACAGCTTCGTTATCTGCCTGCGGCGCGGACAGCTCCGCTGTCCGATTTGCCATGACCAAAGATAGGTCTCGACTCTTTTTTTTTGTACGATATGAATGCTAAGATTTGATTTTCGATTATGTTGTATTGTTGGTTTATGTTTGTTGATGATTTATTGTTTTCTGTTAGTTGCTTTAGTTTATTGTAATCTAATTTAGATACAATTTTCTTTTCATCTTTATTTGTATAATTATTCTTTATAGAGTCAATGCCTAATACAATACAATGGTGATCTGATATATCATCCTCTATAATACTAAATGTATATTTCTTGTTTCTAAGGTTAGTTACAACGCGGTCCAGTATGCTGTTAGAAACAGGTCTTGTCATGCATTGGTAGCTTATTTTATTGACCAGGTCGAGTCCATTTGATTTAATTACATTTAAGTCATTTGAAGTATGTTTGAGTAGATCTATGTGTGTGTCACCAATTATTATGGTATTAAACTGGTTAGTTTCTAGGATTGAATTAATTTTATTTGTGTACTCAGTAATGTTGCTGCTTGGGCATCTATATCTAGCTACTATTTTAAAATGATCATTGTTTAGTTTTATGGTAAGAAAGTGGTTTTTGTTTGTTATATCATTGCTAACAAGTTCAGAGTCAATATTTGTTTTTATAAAAATTGCCACTCCTCCCTGTTCAATCACTGCCACTCCTTGTTAAATATTATCTTACATAAATCTATTGAATTGATTTCTTTTTATTGAATTGTTTGGATTTCAATTATTTAATTTATAGATATTTCATTGTAATTTGCGTTTTTATATGCCAATAAAAGTTTATTACCCTATCAAATGCTTCAAAGAGTTAAAAAACGAAGGACTACTGTACTTTATATAACACTAAAAGGCCTTCATTCTGATACTTTCACCAGTTGAATATACTAAGCCGATTTTATGCAATAAAATACACGTTTGAAAGTTTTCTTGGATCACCCTGATCAAAGAAGGCTGATAGACTCTACGTGGAAAATGGAAATCAAAAGAGCATTACCAAGATTCATTGTAAGTTGCTCAAGTGCGCGCACATGGCTCGATTTTTTAATAGTTCCATAGACGTTTTTGTATCTTGTGCATACATTGTACACACAACTGCACACTTTTGAATATGTTTGAAGATTTTTACTTACAAATAATTTTACACCGCGTAAACAGAAAAAAAATTAGGGGGTACATTGATTATTCAGTAAACTCAGTAAATTGAAGATATGTCACTTAAACAATTTGAATTATTTGGTACGAAGATATGGAGAGTGTTACCATTAGAGAGAACGTACAGGAAATTGGGTTGATATTATGGACGTTCAGAGTAATTATAGAACAGAGTGGTGATTATACAATCTACTAATTCGATATTTTAAACGACTTTAATAAAAAGACTAGTCAAAAAAACAATCATTGTTACTTAGATTGTTTCCATATAAGCTGTTGAAGCACTTGTTTAGTTTCGTCATTTTTCTTTTTCTTGATAAATGTTTCATTTTGACATTTTCAGATATGATGATTGCAAATGTAAACTCAATAGTTTAATGGATATATTGTGCTTGGGCACAATAAAGCAAAACAAATTAACACCTTCAAAATTAGCGCTTCCATCTAGCAGTAAGATTGGCTTTGGTGATGCCAAATATTCCTGCGATTTAAATCCAAATGAAATTAGTGAATTAGCCTATGGCATTCAGGAAATTTGTCTCGATACTAGGGAATCACGTAAAGAAGCGCGCGATGGATCACCTGTGTTCAAGCAAACTTTTCAAATTCCGATGTCTGTCTATCATGAGAATACATGTAACTGTATGCATTGCAGGTATTTGAGAATATTTTAATTATATCGTTGAAAGTTTGAATAACATAACAATATTTAATAGTTATTAACAACTTATTAATAATTGTTGGTGCTGCACTAAATCGTTTGTCTCATCTTGTCTATCCATTGTAAATATTGTTTAGTGTTCAACATGCGCCCAGTAGTTTTGGGGGTGTTTTTATGCGTAAGCATTTTTGTTAGCTGACGCGAAGGAAGCGAGAAAAAGAGAGTTATAAAAACCTTTGACCAGATAACAAAGTCAGCAGACAGATAGGCATGAGCGCTGAAATTAGTTTAGTTCATCAATTAATCATATTGATGTAGTTTAGTTAGTGCTCAATTAGAGAGATAGCGGGCAAAGTCATTTTTTCCATCGCGCTACTAAATCCGTGTGTATAATATCAAAACACGTACAATTTATTCGTGGTAGCTCGCGACCGGGTGTGCTAAAAGAACCTATTCGTTAAGCCTACACCCGTCTCCTTAATCCTATTAGAAGAACGGAATGAAGACTACACCCGAATCGTTAAGGTAAGTCACAGTTGTTTTATTTTGCAGTTGTTTTATTAGCGGTTTATTGTGTCGCGGGTTTATTTGAATTTAGCTCGAGAGTTATTGCTAATTTATTCGCGTAGTTAAAGTCCACATTTTGTTGTTAAGGTGTGCGGTAAATCCAGACAAGTGCATAGCTCTGGAGCCGCCCCATCAATAATTATTAAATAATATATCGTATTAATCTTTAACAATGATTAAAATATTCATGAAAATTTATAAAACAATTTGAAATTTCTTAGGTATCTTAAATTTCTTATATAATATAAACTTAAGATATGTAAATTGAAATCAAGTGTTGTTCATTGCACATTCAGTGTAATTTCTTCGAGTGAATATGGACATTGCTCAATGAGAAGCTACTTCAGTTGATTCTGAAACGATTTCATCGATAATATCAGCCAGGATATTATCGATGGTGTGCAATAATATTATGGATGGTTAAGTGTGCTTAATAAAATAGGGAGTAGAGGAGAGGATGTGGTAGATATACCTTCCAGATCCCGGATGGCTCTTTTTTCTACTTTTCGGACGTCACATATGTTTTGTTAGTTTCCAAACTTCCATCTAATCCTAGACTTAAACATGGTATAGTATGCTACGATACCTGTCTCGACCTCTGCTATTTTTTGTTATACGTTTGAAGACAAAAGTTGGTTTTGAAAGAATTTTACAAAGTTTGTTGACATGAGATTTCCATGTCAGCTTTGAGTCTATGTATATGCCTAAGAATATTTTTGGTTCATCAGGTTGCTCCCATTTTTCAGCACTAATCTAAATTATATGTGCTGTTTTCTCGTTTTAAAATTTAAAAGTAGTTAAAAATGAGTTCATTTTGCATAAGCCATGTTTTTCTCAGCTGTAGGCTCGTGTCAAGCTGATAATGCAACCCACATTTTTGGCATCATCCTCGTATAAAACAAAATGAGCTTGTATTTTTGACTTTATATGTAACGACATCTCATTTACCTAGATAAGGAAGTAGTGATACTAACATGGACCCTTGTAATGGACCCTCCTTTTATTATATTTGGTGTGCCTGTATTCTTTTCCATTTTGATCTCTGTATTGAAACTAATATCACGTTGCATTTTGTGACATGGAATTCAGTTAGCTTTAACAGGATCAATAAATCCTACTCCCAGTTAAAACACACTCAATTCTATCAGGAGATTGAATTGAGTGTCTATGTCTTAATCATGTCTTGTCTTTATTAAGACATAGAAACTCTATGTCTTAATCAATATCAGGAGATTGAATTGAGATTGATTAAGACATAGAGTCTTAATCAATATTTTATTTAAGAGCGTAGTTTAAAATGTAAAAAAGGTTATTTGGTGGATTTTAATAAATTCATACACTAATAAGATTCATAATTAAACAATAAGTTATGGCACCTTGCTTGATTAAAATCAAGGTTCTATTTTAATAAAGCAAGTACGGACAATGAATTAATCAAACACAATTCAAATAAAACACAATCGATTTTAAAATTAATAACCATTTAATCATTTAATAATCGATTTAATAATAACCAAATAAAATTAACAACAAATGAATTTTGCGAAATAAAACAAGTATGGTTTAGATTTATTTGATTGACATAAATGTTAATACGGAATATAATTTTTCTCTGATTCGGAAATAAATAAACCAACTGTCAAGCAACATATTATTAAACATAATAATAACAATAATTAGTAACGGATTGGTCCATTGACAATATAACAAAATATAGCACGGTTATGATTCATTTGATTTGCATAAAGATTATAAAAACTAGTAAGCAACATTTAAATAAAAGTTAATTAATTGTTAGCTTGTTATTAAATAAAAATTAGTTACATTGAAATAAATTATTTACTCAGAATAAAATCAAAGAACTTAAGATGTTCCATTTCTTAATAAGGATTCATAATAAAATATTTGTCTACTTACATCTGTACATCATCCATAATTCTCACAATAATGAACGAAAATAACTAAAATACCGCTAATTAGAAATAAATTTTAAGACTGAACTGATCAAAATCTAACAAAATTCTGGATCCCTCGTTCACTGAATTTTCGCTTTTATAATTTCAGGTCGACTGTGTCGCCACATTTCGTACTATGTTTCGACAGAAATGTGTTGCATCTCACTTCTGCCTATTTGAAAAGCCCATTACTTAAATTATTTTTCCATTATCTCTTTCTCTAACATATGAACGCAAAAACTTATTCGCGTAAAAAGACTGTTTTCTTTTCCCCTGTTTTTCGTCACGGTTAGTTTTACCCTTGTCTATGAAGTAACACCTGCGATGAAATCATCATGTGAATTTTTTCAGAGAGAATAAATTTCTATTTAATTCGGAAATTCATTAATTTAACTTTTTAGCATTGAATGAAATTATAATGATAGATTGCTGCATTATTTTATGGAATTTATTTATTTTAATGATTTTCCATCATTTAAACATTATTCCTGTTGATTATTTAAAATATCTACAGCAGAATCCCAAGAATTGAATACATCTAACATCTTTTGGAGTCACAATATAACTTACCTGGAATCATCAGCAACGTGACGCCCCGCAATCCATAATATTTCAACTTATTATTCAACACAATATTTCAAAAATCCATAATATTTCGAGAATTTCCCATTATATACAGTCGTTTGCTTTTGATAGGTCACACTTGATGGAGCTGCACTTTCCTGCTATTCCAGTGCTTTTTGCAGAAATGTTAAAAGCGATGTCTTGGCATCTTTTGTGCTTCTGACGTTTTATTGTTCTGTACCGAAACGCTTGTTTTTGTTGAGAAAATTAAATATGCTGTGATGCAAAATGTGTTCTGAAATTTTGAAATAGTAGGAAACATCGATATTCATTGGTAGTTTCCACATTATGTCGGTACTTTCCATAATGTAGCAATCTATCATTCTTTATTGTTTTTTTGTAAATAGAGCATACTACCGCTTATTTTAATGTAATCGATTTTATATTTTTAAGCAGTGGAGCTGAATTGCCGCTAGACATTTGTTTTTCATAGATGTTATTATTGTATCAACTTCTTTCTTGCTTTGTATTTAGTTGGCCTTTTGTAGGATTTGTAGTTGTAGCAAAAGGAAACTATGATTTTGACTGAGATTTAGAAGATAAAACAAAATAAAAAAACACCTTTAAAAGTTTTTGTTTTCGTACTATTGAGAACTATTTAAAGAACAGTGATGCGCATTTGCAAATTTTTTAATTTTAAAGTCATTTGCATTTGCGACTCAACTGATTTCTTTAAAGCACTTGCTTTCTTTAAAGTGCTTTCTTTAAAGATTTTTTTTTCGTTGTTTTGGTTTGAAGAAAATTGAACTTATCTCGTTAATAATCCTAATTTTTGATTTTCAGTTGTCCAGAAATTAAAACACTTATGTTGCAAAAACTGTTTTTGGATGCATTACTAAATGATAATTGTAACGAGTCTATGGCAGACCGATGTTATCTAGCTGCAATAAATATCTCCACAGAATTAAAATCTGCATATTTTAAATGGGCATCTCCAAATTTTAAATTTATTTGCATTTGCGCATCAAGTGCTTTCTTTAAACCATTTTTTTCGTGGTTTTGGTTTAAAGAAAATTGAACTTATCTCGTTAATAATCCTTATTTTTGATTTTCAGTTGTCCAGAAATTAAATCACTTATCTTGCAAAAACTGCATTTGGATGCATTACTAAATGATAATTGTAACGAGTCTATGGCAGACAGATGTTATATAGCTGCAATAAATATCTGCACAGAATTAAAATCAAGAAATTATAAAATTGCAATATCTTTGTATCATCATATATTATTGGACTACATTCGTAATTTATATAGTAAAAATATGATAATTACTGCAAAGACTTATTTAGAAGAAATCTACGATTATTATAATAAGAATCCAATAAAAAACTTTCATTTATATACCGATGTTGTGTGTATAAGACAAATTTTAAGCATCGATATTGACGCACATATCAAAAAGTTTGCAGTTTCCGACACCATAAAATCCAATAGAATGAAAAATGTTGCGGAAGCGACTACACCAGAACATAATATCCAACGTATTGCTTTCCCAAAAACAGTGAGTCCAACTGTTCAAGATCCGAACGCGCTTAAGAGGAAACCAACGTTTGCGGCCAAGAATTTATTTGATGATTTCAAAACACCAAAATCAACAGCACGTAAAAAAGATACACCTTTTAAAATTTACGCAACGGAAACGCCAACGAAACGTACAACGCGTAACCGACGAATGATCGAGTTCGAAGCGGAGCTGACAACTTCCACGCTAATTCAAGCTGGATCTAGCAAATCAAATAAAGGTATTTTGATGATTTGAAGTATGATAGAATATTTATTTTGGAATTTAAACTTTTTCCTATTTAATTTGTTTGAAATTTGAATGTTTCGCACAATGTTAGAATGAGTCTTATATGCTTACGATAAGCTTCACGAACAGATGCGCCACAGAATGTTTCATGTATTAGAAGTAATAATTCTATATAGTATGTATAGTTATTTCTTTTATGTATTTAAAGAAATTATTATTTACATACATTGTATACATCAAAGGTTTGATCTGCTTAGCGTATTAATTTTATAATCTGGCTCATTCCCAAAACAGAGTACGTGGGAAAAATTAATTTGACGATAAAAACCAGTGTTGGTGCTTTTAATGTGCGCTGTACATGGTATAGTCCACGCGCTCTAAGATCAACATATTACGGAACTAACCTAGATAAAAAGCAATACCATAAAAAATAAGCTAATTTATAAAAACTAATAATAAAGGAACTCCTAACGATTCTTTCTTCATTATCACTCGATTCTTCTCCTGAAGGAGTATATTCATCAGAATCTTCGGTGTTGACAACGAAGCACAATTGATCAGAAGCCTTGTCCAATAAATGCTTCTTTTCGATATCTTGATTTGCAATATTATCGCTATAATACTTAATACTCTTTTTCCATTCTTCAGGTTGTCATTTGAAATTTTTTTCAGCTAGTTTTATGACATCTTGCAGCTTAAACATGATATTTCATCTTGCCACTCAGTTTTTTACTTCAACACAAATCATTTCAATTGGATTTTATTTGGGATGATACGGCGGCAAACGAAGAACTCGAAAATCTGATTTAACAAATTCTGTCAAGAACATATTGTGGAGATTTACTTTTGTGATTTTTTATAATTTAGTATAACTCAGGCTTTGTGGATTGCGTGTAGTAGAGTATTTATTTCTGCAAGCTAAATTTGCATATCATTTTTCCTCGAAAAGATGGTGAAATCCTGATTTATGTTCACGTTATGATAGGATGCATTATCTAAAACAGCCCGTGGAGGTAAATTTTGTATCACTTGCTTATGTGTCAATTTTATAAAATTGTTGTGGTTCACATTTGATCCTATAGTTAGAAAACAATATTACAAATTAAAATTATTTATATGTGCAATAAGAAACACACATTACCAATGCATTCGGAATAAATTCCTTTTGGCCACCAGGATATATCTTTATCAGGCCTGCCTTTCGAGACTGGTGTTTTTAAATCAAATTTTTGAACCATCATTCCAGCTGTTTAAACTGGCATGAGATGGGTGAATGTAAGATTCGTGCCTAGAAATTATTAGTCTTTCTTTCTGCTTATATTTCTGTAGCTCCGTCAAATAATTAATTCGTTCTAAACGAATATCATGAGCCTCCATTAGAACGCCTCGATTATTATGGGCTTTTCTCCATCTTTAATGAAACAAAGCATTAAAATCATCACGCACATACTCATTTAGTTGTTCTTACGTAAATCCCAGTTTCTTCTTAAGTTTCTGATCCGCGACGAAATTCAACTTGATGCAATTATTTTTTTGAATATGTCAGATTATTGTAAGAATCTTCTTATTGTGCCGTCTTCTCATCGAAGATTGGCGATAACTGTAGCAAAATCTTCTTTATTCTCAGCTGTTATTATTAGGTTTTCTATGTTCATGTTTATCCAAACCCTAATATTTTCATCCAGGACATTTGTCTTCTGCCTGGACCTCGTTTGCCTCCACCTTCCCTTTGATAATAAGATGTAGTTATCGGTACTTATTATTTCTAAGTACATGTATAAAGTATGATGTTTTTCTGACCTTAACAATATTTCGTAGTTCACATTTTCTGTTGGCTCGTTTTAGATCGGATTCATTCGTTGCATGTTGCGAAAAAATGAAAAGTTGAATGTATATTTTACAGATAAAGTTCTTTTGGCAAAGAAACTAAATTTAAGTGAACAAAATACTATAAGCTATATAATAGATGGATTTGGTAATCCGCAACTACAAGTACCCTAGAGGCTACATATGTTAGATCTAGGATGTATCGCTGAAACGAATAAGTATGTATATTCTGTTAATGAATTCTTCTCTTCCATTCTTCAATCCTATAGAGCAGTGATGGTAAACCTTTTTGAGAAGTGGGTTAAATTTTGTTAATTATTTTTTTAGTTCTAGCTCGTGGGTTATAAGTCAGTGGCATCACTTGTTCTCTCATTTATTATATAAAAGTTAAGTTATAGAAATCAACGCATGGGTAAAGCTTGCGTGGGTCAGTGTGATCCGCTGGTCAAAGGTTCGCCATCACTGCTATAGAAGTTCGTCCATGTTGATTCTTACAAATTAAAGTATCAGCGATTAATGTGATGACGAAAATACACCTTTAAAGGTCTTCCACCTGCGTCTTTTCCGAAAAGACAAATCTGCAAAAAAACGCAGATTGAAGGCCTTTAAAGGTTTGTTTTCGTCATAATATTAATCTCTGATATCTTCTTTAATTTGTAAGTATTAACATGGGTTAACCTCTATGGGACTCAAAAAGGGAAGAGAAGAATTCATTAACAAAATAATTATGTATTCGTTTCAGCGATTCAATCTAGATATCTCATCAAAAATCCATTTATCATTTCGGATAAAGATTGTATCAAGAGAAAAGTTAAATTAAGGTTTTTAACAATTTTTTTGTGGACACCCATGTCATCTCTTCATCTACATGTAAACTACTTGGTTAGCTCGGTTTTTTGGTTTGTCAACAATTATTGCAGAAATTTATCTCTGTTATAAGGTTGCATTCTCTTCAAGATCAGTTATATCAACACACAATTTTATTTCAAGCGGATTATGAAGGTAATACTGTTATCCATAATTAAAGATCATTTCATTACTGTACATTTGCTACTTACATACTTGAACATCTACAGAAATTGTTTTGTCAGTACCATCCATATAGTTTTAATATATTATTAGTGGTCAAGTATAATGTTAATAACTTACTTGGAATAAATCATTTTAATAATTGATAAGCTCTTGAGGTTCACGATTATTAGAGATATCTAAATTTTATTAACACTTAACTAGAGGACATTAAACGAAGATTTGTTTATTTCCCAGTATATCATCTAGTTACTTAAATTATTGAAACCAAGGTGCACAATTTTTCCAAAACTCCACAATTTTTTTTATGTAATTAGTGATGATGATAATAATAATATTAATAGTATATGTTGATACCGAAATTTTAGAGACGTTGATAATAATTTTGTTGGTTTTTAGTTCTGACAATGATCTCGAAACCTTGAGGTCGAAACGTCAACAGATGTAATCAAAATTGATAAGAATAAATACATAGTTGTCCAAATCCGAACATTTTTATTTATGAGTAGCTACTACGTTGCACGTGAATATTAACGTGAAGTTATAAAAAATCTATATATTATTAGTCGTGTTATGTGAGAGCTGGTATTGTCATGGTGAAGGATGATGCTAAGTTTTCGGTTGGAATCCCTTGATTTCATCGATAACTTCTGCTAAAACAATTATTGTATACCATTTAGCATTTACTCTTCTTGGAGCCTCTAAAGCAATTTAATTTCCGGGCTAATTTTCGTGTCATTAGTATTACAGAATTATATAGTTCTTCAAATTTTATTTGTTTCAGACCAATTTAAAATTCCCACGAGAAAAGTGGATCAAGAAACAAATAAAACAAAACCTGTTATAAAAACAACACGAAAAGCAACAAGCACAAAATTAAAAACAACAAAATCTTTAAGACATGCACATCAAATAGACTTTAATAAGACTTTACAAAAAAATACTTGTAGAATAAGAGTTATTTCTCCGAGTGATGATTCGAGTGATGATACCGTATCAAATACTAAGAATAAATAATTTTTTTGTGTTAAAGCATTTATTGATTTGTACTTTGAATTTATTTTTGCAATGTAATTTTTTTATTTAAATAAAATATTTAATGTTTTAAATAGTCGTGTTTTTTATCTCGCATCCAATATAGTTTCAAGCATATGAGTCTAAAAGGTTTACTCTCATCTCAAAC
Organism: Adranes taylori; assembly: GCA_009867245.2. NCBI lineage: Eukaryota > Metazoa > Arthropoda > Insecta > Coleoptera > Staphylinidae > Adranes > Adranes taylori. The sequence continues at coordinate 1,478 of WYDF02278893.1, read as the reverse complement.
TTAGGGCTTTTTGAAACTTTTTTTTTGAAAACTGTCCTGTTATTTATTTACCCAAAAACTTTTTGGATAAATAAAAGAAACATCTATAAAAGTTTTTAGTATTGCAATCCGACAATCTAGCCAGTTTCTGCGTACAAAATAGATTGAATAAAAAATATTTAGTATTCTGTGACTCGAAAATATTAAAATTATTATTGGACAAATTTGGTCTTTTCTGATAACAAGGAATAGTCACCTTATTTATTTCAATTGTTTTCGTGAAAAGCTTGTATTAAATATCAGAAGGTTGTATAATATGCGTAAAAGCATTTAGTAGTTCTGACGAGAAAAATTTAGATGAATATAATGGCTTCTCTATCCATTCCTCAGATGTAGGTAAGGAGGTAAGGAAGGGTGTCCGTTAATCGCAAGTTTATTTAACATATATATGTTAGCTTTGGAGGATGTGCGGAAAAAGGGACAATCAAGAGGTGTGGTACTGGCGGACAAGAGATATGGCAGACGATAGTGTGCATAGCCGGTTCAAGAGTATGCACATGCAATGAAGTAAGAAGGCATGCGAATGGGGGAAATGAATGGATGAGAGAGAGAAGAAAAGTGTGTGACAGGATTGGGTGGTCAGCGTATGCATGATATGAAATAATATTGACAGAAGATATGAATGTTGTGTTAGAAGTGGAAAATTAGATTAAAGATGCGGACTTGCAAGAAAGAAATAGAAGGTATAGAGTGAGTAGATATAAAAGTTTAAAGAGGATGGGGTTTGCCAAGATATTTAGTATCAGATAAAAGTATGAAAGAAAAGAAAATGATAGCGAGATTCAGATGCAGAAGTATGGAGAGGGGACATAGGTACTGGATGAGGGATAATGATAGGAAATGTAGAATATCTGTAAAGGAGGAGGAAGTATGGGAGCAGTATGGAAGTAAGGGAGCATAAAATCATGTGAGGGATGAAATACGTATGAAAGAAAAGAGGCGAAAAATTGGAGGGTATATCAGGACCGAAAGCAAGGAAAACAGGAATAATGAATAAAATAATGAATGAAATAAGTAGAATGGAAGTATGAAAGGAGAATGTAAAGAATATGGATACAGAAGGTGATGGAATAAGGGATAAAAAGATGGTGTGTGCGTGGGAAGGGAAAGGGAAGAGATAGAAAGAGTGAAGATAAAGTATAAGAAAAGAATATTAGGATTGGAAAGCAGTACACCGTGCGAAATAATATTGCAGGAGTTCAATGAATATAAATGTTGGGTGAGTGGATTAAAAAACTTGGAAAATGAAATATTATCAAAAATGTATATGCACAAGCAATAAAGCAAGAAGCATGAGAATGCGAATGGGGGGGGGGGGGGGGGGGAAGGCGGGGGGGGGGGAAGTACGGGGGGGGGGGGGGTGGGGGGGGGCGGGGGGGCGGGGAGAGATTTTGCGGGAGGGATTGGGTTTTTGGTTTCAATGGGAAAATAGAAGTAAA
>WYDF02278882.1:0-17314 GCA_009867245.2 Adranes taylori | reverse complement strand
ATATACTTTTTCTCTAATTGTTAATTTTGTGTAGAACAATATACGGTTTTGTTCAAACTTTAATGCTAGTTCACTTATTAGTATTAGGATCCAGGACACCTGGTTAACTTTCCACTGAGTATATTGGAGTCCTCAGAAAGCCTGTTCTGGGCACCGGAACAACATCAGTTTGAAGTGCGGTCTCACTTTAAACGGATCTGGCGGCCGAGAAAAGTCCCTGAAGACCGAAATATTCTAATATCTATTTGCGCCATTATTGTAACAAACGCTAAAGCTCCCCAGTAGCAGCGTCGTGAGTGGGAGTTCTGTTAGTATATGTATCTATAAGAGATAGTACGTCACAGTTATTCAATATGTTTTAAATGTAGCTTGCTACCTAAAGTGTCACGAAGTATGGATTTTATTTTATAATAATATCGTATTTCTTTGTTATTTTTCAAGACTTTCGGTTAACAAAGAATTGTCAACCACTACTGAAATTAGCATTTCTGATTTTTCTTAAACACGTGCTTTTTATTTAAGTATTGTACAGAGGCAAATTTTCCTCGTTCAAATTTAGTTTGAATATAAAAACTTTGTGCGCTGGATATTATGACGGCACCAGCTGGGAGAATTGAGTAGATGCCCTCAATAATATTAAAGGGGTTCCGTATTACTCAGGGAAACTCAAATTAAACTATTAATTCTATTTATTAAAATAACAATAAGCATGGAACAGTAATTTACCTGATATGAAATTTCTCCGCTATACTTCACTATAAATGTACTGAACCTACAGTCATATCGCTAAGTAGGTAACATCAAGTTGATTTACTGAAAAGCACTAAGTTATATGAAAAAGATATAGTGATGTTGATCCCGTGTTTGTTTTCTAAATTTACGTCGGGGAGGAATTTCGTCTAAGGGGTTATACGTAAAGGGATTTAGGTTATATTTTTTAGGTTTGGGGTTTTAAAGGATTTTGGATTTCAGTGTGATGTGGAGAGATATTTCGAGAGTTATGAATTAGAACAAAATAGTTTTTGTGACGATTTTGAGAATAATACATTTAGAGATATAATGAGAATTTTTTGTATTTGGATAAATACAAGGCTTGTAATACGTCACGTAAAGATATACGGGTTGACGGATCGATTGTGTATTTATTGATTTGGATTGTAACTTATTGTCCATTTAATTGCATATTTATATCCGATTTATGAAATTAGCGATTTCGTTTTATTACTGATTGAGACATAGGTTCTTCAAAAAATAAAATTAATAAAATAAAATTAAAATTAAATCAAAATATTTTAGATTTTCATAAAGCACAATTTCCATGTAAAATAATTCCTTCATACCAGCTTGTAAGATAATTGTTTTATACCTGCTTGTAAGATACTTTCTTATAAATACTAGTGTGAATTTACTAAAAGAATTATTATTCAATTATTTTGCGATCATTACATAAATAATTATAAATAAATTGGGTATACAGTTAAGGTTGAGTTTAATTTGTATCTTCCTGCACCAACTGTTTTATCTTTCTCCTATAGAAAGTGTTAGGTTACATCGCGCGTAGGAGTGGCGCCCATATATAAGCAGGAAGTTGTCGAAGCGTCAAGAAGATCCACGACCTGCCGAGGCATTTTCAACGATTATCATAGTTGATCGAAACGAAGAGGATGAAACCCCTTTCCAGAGTGAAGCCATCAGTAGGCCGAGCGTTAGACTGGAGGGACAAGTATAGTGACCGTTATAGTACTATATACCAAGTTCCAAGTGATTTCTATTACTAGCAACTATACTTATTTATATAAATCTATGCCAAGGATCTCATTCATACAGTGGCGAGTAACAACACTTTGAAATTATGTAAATAATTCAGGATGGATAGATAAAATGTTTCGCGCTTTAAACAGAATATTTTCTAGACGAAATGAGTTGAAAAAATGCAGTTGCCTACAGGTAGTTTTAACATAAATAAGTTTTTCAATTAAAATGTAGAAATAATCATTGATCGTTGATTAAACCCTATGGAATTTAATTAAATCTTAAATAAATTATTTTACACAGAAACATAGACCTACGCAGCAAGTATAGTAGAAGAACGCGAGACGCTATTATCAGTGTTTGTTAGAATGAATCGATCTAATTGGTAGTAAATCAGTAATAGGTGAAAGAGTACCGTGTGACGCGTATTAGTATGTGTAACGACCGCAGATCTGGTTGAGTGACAATGACGGGCGAATGTAATTTTGAGAAGTAGAAGAAAGGTACTTAGGTGAGAACACATTAAATCATAGTAATGAAGGACGGGAAAAATAGTGAGTGTAGTAGTCAATCATAATTTTGGTAGGAAAATTAGCTACCCAAAAAGGGTCTAAGAGCTTCATACACTACACAGAGAACAATTTTTGTTCTATAAAAAGTTTTGAACTTGAATCCATGAATTAATTCAGATTAAAGTAATTCCAAATAAAATCATGAATAAATTGTAGTATTAAATAAGTTAATGAGTAGTATTAAATAAGTTAAATTAAATTAAATTGTCAGACAAGGAGTTTATTTATTAAGATAAATGAAGTGAAATTAAAATGTATTAATGAGATTACTGTGCATAATTATAAATTAAGTTTGTGAGGCAAGATCAACAGAAATCGTAAGTAGATTTATTTTATATTTACCTGAAAACTTAATTGAGGAATCGGGAACGCCATTTTGACAAATTTATGAGCACGTAATATTTGAACATCAGCAACAGTTTATTTTATAATTTTTGTGTACTGGTATTTATTTGAACGAACGAATCTTTATTTTAATTGGAATGTATGCATTTCCACCAACATTATCAATACATTTTACTAAGTTTATACGTTTCTTTTATTTTACCAGCCTGAACCAAAAATGACCATTCCTAATTGTTAAGGGTTGCGAACGGCCATTAACTGTCTAGATTAATTTTTGATTAAATCAGAAAGGAACGCACATTAGCGATAGCAAAGTATTGTGTTTTATTTTGTTTTGGGAGACTGGGGGATTATTACTGCACATATTCGAACTTCGCAACTTATAACTTAATAGTAGCATTATAACTTTATTCACTGGTAGAAAATTGGTAGAAAAAGTAAACACGATGTTACAGTGAATAGCATGTTCTAAGTATTGGATGAGCGGTACCTATGTCAGGAGAGCATCGCTACGTTACACTAATTTAAAGATCCTCTCGTACCCTCGTCACGTTAGGGGAATTTAAGCAACACTCAAAAACAAACGGGACATATGGTTGCGGCACTGGGTTGTCATTGTAGCGGCATTGGGTAATTCTCTCCAAAACACACGTTGCAGTATTATAAATTTAGCTTGGATAAATATTTTGAATTGTAGCTGGTTTACCTAAAGCGTAATGCACACCTACGGAGTAAATTTATGGTGTGCTCATCTTAGATACCAAACACTAAAAAGAATATATAAGCATACAAAACTTTTGCTTTATATAAAATTGGTTAACTATTAACAGTCATAAATATAAACATTATTTAAGACGATAATACTAGGAGCATAACTTAGCATTAATGTTCATCTATAAATAAAGAAGTAACAGTGGTCATTCCAACATTATCCCGCTAAACGATCATACAATTATAACATATAATGCATACAGTTACATACGTTCATAATATCCATGGCTTTTGTTTCCTAGTTTAAGCTAATATCATAACGGCCAGGTTGGGCGTTGCAATCTACAATTATAAATCATGGAACACGTTGCAAAGCTTAGACTACTTATCACCGACAATAGTTTCAGCCATTTACTCGGTTTTGATATATGCTATATACTACTATTAAATTTTATTATGCAATTATATTAATAACTTACAAGATATCTGATTGCAACTAACACAACGAGTTTAATAAAATAAACGGTTTAGCGGTTTGCAATTAAATGAAAATTTAAAGTTTTTTGCAACATAAATTTCAATTCAAATGTTACACTTCCCACAAGTAAAGGTGTGAAGTGTAACATTTTCATTTTTGTGTCAAAATATAGTGTCGCGTTCCGTTTTTAAGTGGTAGCGACGGGGGTACTTGGTCAGAGGATGAAGTACCTGACACATTATTTTAACCCAACAAGAAATACAAAAATAATAATTGGGTAATTAATTACAATATCTTACATTTGAGTCTCGCTCTGCTCTGCAATGATCACTGACTCAAAGTTTTTTTTAAAGAACTTTATTCATATTAATAATTGTTACATGTTTATGTCTTCATACATAACTAGTTTTATCTCTAGTATAAATTTTCGAAGAATAAACATAATGTAAAAGTTCGATTTTAAATTGGAAGTTTCTATTAAAACGATTTCAATCGCGTATTTCAATACCTAACTCAAACATGATGTTAGGTGCAATAACTAGGGAGCAATAACTAATTTTTATTGCTCCCTAGCCAACGCCCGAAATGATCTTTTATAGACATCCCCCCCCCACACGGTTAAATGACGTCCTACTCATTTCCATGTCAGTGATACGCAAATGTAAAATCTCTGAAAATTATACATTTCAAAACAAAAAAAAACATCCAATAACACATTCGATATGATATCTTTGCAACAAGGTTCAAGTTTTCTTCACTAATGTGTGGTTTTCCAGCGGCTGCTATTGAAACCTCATACGAGGTTTTCAGACTAGCGTCACTGTTCTGCGAATAGATTCACGTATCATCAATTCTAGAGTTGTGCAGTCGTTCGGCTCGTAGCCTAAAGAAGTCGACATCTTTGGCTATTGAGCTATGATGCTTCATTTTAAAGTGTTTCTTTAATTTGCTGGATATTATAAAAGTAGATTCCAGCACCTCAGAACACAAAACACACTGTGGTGTCTCTTTTCCCTTTATTACGGTAAAACCAAATTTCAAATATGAATGGTCTTATTTCCTTTTTCTTTTTGGAGACATTAAAAATCTGAAAATAATTGAAAAAATACAATTTTAATTACACATTAGTAATCTATAAAGGAAACTTCATAAATTTATTTTTACAGACTTTATTTATTTTTAAATTCATCTTTATAATTACAGTTTCTTTTGAATAATAAATTACAATTTTTTTAAGTAGGACTTTAAATGTTAATTAGCTTACTTCCATTCATATTGTCCACATTCAGAGAAAATAGAATTGACTGTATAATCTACTAATTCTCTCTAACGTGATATAAAACGACTATATATCACTTGAAGTCTCTCAAATGAGAATTCTGCACGTAGAGAAACTATACAGAGAGCTATGACTATAAACCCAACAACAGTGATCCTATTAACTGATTGAAGCAGCGCGCATTTGAACAATGGACCACTGGCTTTACTTAAAATGTCACAAGTGTTAAGCCCATACATAAAGGTATAGCGCTGGTTGGGCAAATTGGTATGAGGGTGAATTCTAGTCCTAGTTCGTTTATTTCAAACTTTAGTTAAAGTGATCTTGAAGTACATAATTCTGTATAATTAATTTAATTAACTTATGAATTATATTATACATAATAAATTTTCGTGCGTTTCTATATAATCTATTGCCTTATTTTATTAATGAGTGTTTTGTTTATATACATGGTCACAATTTTCGCACATTGTTTTTCACGTAGATTTATTTTACTTTAATTTTTCAGGTTTGCATGGAACGTACATGCAGAGAGAACACTTATTAATTACTGCTAATTACTAATCACGATTTATATCCTTTATGTTCTCGATGTTGAATCTTAAACAATGCACTAAAAGGAAACATCTTTAGTAGCTAATGGCTGCTATATGCAAGGAAGCAAAAACATACATTTATTATACGTTTTGTATTTTGGTAATTTTTACGCCAAAGAACGCCTGACTTCGTTTTTTGTTCATTGCTTTTAAATTAGGTATATACAACTCTTCCTATTGGTATGAATTTCACTCAGTATGATAAATTTGACATAAAAGAATTATTCGGTTCCGTTAGATTCTATTAATTTTACGTCAGTAAATGACTAGATCTGCGAGGGCCATCTGGGATTTTACTGGGGCCATCTATTGGTGTTGAGAGTATTTATAATTGCACTATACATTGTGATTGTAAAATTTTGTTGATGTTTTGTTATTTTAATAATTGAACATAAAAATGAGAAAGCGTTGATTTTCTCTTCTGTATAATTAAATAATTCAGATGGTTATATTATATTATCTGAGAAATGAGGATGCATACTTAGGTTTCTGTAAAATAAAGTTAACTCTGTCGTTCGCAAGTATGGCTAGATCGATTTAAGTTTTACGATGTCATCAAGAGATATATTGCAAATTATTCAAATCGTCTTTACGTTTAAATTCTTAGCTTTACCCCTACTTATATATTCATTTACTCAATATACCGTTAAGTATGCATGCTTTATCCGATAGTATAATTAACTTATATATCATTTTATGAGGATTGTAAAATCAGACAAGGAAAACTCATTAATATTTTCCAACTAAGCAACGTTCCACTCATATTTCTAATTAAGTTTGTAAACGCAATTCTGGATGAATATATGTATGCTCATACATTTTTCGATATTATTTCATCATGGTGTTGTACAAAAGCTAGACACGAAGAAATATTCAATTATCTTCTCCACCCCTATATATATATATATATATATATATGTAATATTTAATCTATTCATAATATTTAATCATAAGTATATACTACATATAAATATGATTTGTAATAAAGTGAAATGAGCTTTTACTTACATTGTCTGAAACTACAAGAATAATTTAATTATTACCAAAAAATAACAACTGACAATAGTTCAAGAAGACAAAAACATATGACTCATGATACAGGACGCGAACTAATACAAGACAGATGCTGTGAAGGGATATCAAGGATATTGTAAAACTGATAGAAACTACAAGACAAATATTCAGAATTATGAAGCTAACAAACATGAACTAACAAATACAAAAATTAAACAGAAATTAGATACGAAGTAGAAACCTTTACCATGAATGATATGTCAACAGAAAATAGGGAAATTTATCAAGCGATTGCTAAACGAAAAAATACACCATAGTTACATAATAACATAAGTAAAACTCCAGAAAGAGAAACGAGATTTGAAAGATATAAAATTTGTCTCACAGTTACAACCAATTTAAAGGTCCAGACGGTGCTTTAACCAATAGAGATTTGTCTGTGCAAAAGCACATGTACATAACAACCAATATAATATAACAATTCCACGTGATAAAAAATCTCACACATGTTTCTTATATCATAAACATAAATCAATCAAAACAATGTTGCAAGCTTGCAATATACAGTTTAGTTTGCTTCTTATTGTTTATTTTAAACAAGTAAGATATACTGATAAGTAAACAAATTCTTATTTCATATATTATTGTTTTGAATGAACATAATGAATATTTCTTCTACTAGACTGAAATTTTATTTTCAATCTAGTAGAAGAAACTTATTTTCTATTTTCAAGAGTAAGCACAAGCAATCTTATTCATAATATATGATATAGTTATACAAATTTTGTTAGTTTTATATAAACTAAAGTACTATAATAACTGTGAGTGATTCTAAAAAAGTTGTTAGGAGAATCGATTGAGTGTATTGAGCTTATAATACTGTAAGAATTGATTTTATATGACAGAAGAAAAGTCTATATAGTTCTATAAGTCTATACAGTTCTAAGTCTATACGGCTGAGTAAGTATTAAAGCTGAGTATTGTAAAATAGTATAGACACATATTGTACATTTATTTGGTTTCAAGTTTTAACTAGTACTTTTATACAGTTCTAGGAAATTTTTGGAGGATTCTGGCAGAAGTGTTTTAAATTTAAAAACATCGCAAGAATTAAGTTCCATATATCAAATATGGAGCAAGCATTTCGAAGCAAAAATGTTTATGAACTTGGATCGGAGCTGCCTTTTACAAGCTGCAACACTAAATCCGCATCAGTATGTAATCAAGAAAGAAACTTGGTTACTAGTGAAAATACAACAACCGTCTCGAAAGGAATAAAAAGTTTGGAAGATGTTGTTCCTTGTAAATATGAATTTTGCGCTGATAATTTTGTTTCTAACCAAGAGCAATTGACTGAAATATAATATGCCTACATTTTAAAACAAATTGTTAAATAATTCATATTACTTCACACAAACCAACATGTAAAAACATTTCACGTAGCCCAATTATCTCCTGTTTTATTTCAAATAATATATTGTCATAAAACTTTAAAAAAAAATGTAGAAGAGTACTTGAAATCTTTTTGAAGTAAAAGCACATACTAAAAATATTTAGGTATTTACAAATAAATTGTTTAAAATTATATAAAAGTATTCAGAATTATAATTTCAATGAAAAGTGAATTCATCTTAATTTTTTTAGTTAAGATCATATTTTTTGTAATTGTTTAGAAGTTCATAATTTTATAAAAAAAAAACATTTAACAGTGTCTTTTATTGTAAAGTTTAAAATAAACGAGAAGTAAAATAATATTGCCTTGTTTTTATCAGTATTACTCTATAACTTATTAATCTATAACTTTTAACTTTTCTATTATGCTTTTTTAACAAAAATGAGGGACAGAAAACAAAAATGCATACGTATATATATGATATGTTAACAACCTTCCTGCCCTAATTTTTAGATACAACCAAAATGTGTTATAGATTTTATAAGTTACAGCATTCCTTTTTTATTTTATGCATTTCATGTTTTATTATATAATCTGAAATAACAGTAGACATTGCGAAGTACATTTAAGAATTGTAAATACATGGTAGACAATAATTTTATTTTTAAGTACATTGGCAACTCTGTGTGTACCAGATATTTAAATGAGTTACAACCAAGTTAAATACCAAGGCCGACTAACTTACATTTAGATTTTATATAGTATTTCTGCCAAATTCGATTCTTAGAAGAAGAACCTATCAGCTGCTAAAACCTGCGCGTCAATCATCTACCAGTGACGTACCATTTTTATTTTTAGTAAATATTATTTAAAATAGTATGAGTATTTTTTGCAATTTATATTACGAAAACACATTTTCTTTCTAAATATCTTTATTTTATATTAAATCTATCAATATTTAATATTTCTATTAAAACATTAAATATAAAGTTATTATGAAATTTAATATAAGGAAAGAAGCCAAATGAAGGGTACAAAATAGAATAATAACTAGATTTTCAATTAATTACTTTTTTGATCTTCATTTTATTTGCTGCTTAAATTGCTGCACTACTTAAGTTGGTTTCATCAGATGTTTGGGTAGTACAACATGGTATAAACCGTCAAGTAAGTACAATATAAATAATTATAACCTATAAATAATCATTATACATAATTGTGATAAGAATTTATAGTTTTACAGTGATTACCTTAATCCTAGTTTTCTAATAATACTTCGCATTGCAGTTAAGGTTATTGTCATAGTAGGACCGACACAGGTCGTCCGACTTTTTCATCAGACATCGTTCAAAGTGAAATGCCGATGAGATGGTCACTGTGCATACGACAGATTATTTTTATTTCAAAGATTTGCTCGTGTATAATAAAGTATCAACCAAAATGGATTTTTATCTTTTTTTCTGACTGGGTTCCGTATTAAGTACTTGTATTTTCTAATAAATGTCCAATTTAATTCTGCCGCAATATGACACGCCGCAATATCTCAGCATTATGATATGTAACATCGTCGATATTCTATGAACTTCATATTTCCTCTACTGAAGTAAACAAGTTTATTTCAATAGCGTATTATTTGGAGCCAGACAACATACTCATCGGCCGTAAAACAACAAAACGATTTGAAATTCGTCCGATGTATACCCGACTTCGGTGGAATTATTCGTTGCAGTCTTAGTTACTGAGACCATCTGTACATTTCTTTTCATGTTTGAAATTATCGAATGAATACGGCCGACGTCGGGCATCGGGAAAATCATCCGTTGTCGGTGCTACTGTGACCGTAGCCATACCCTCCACGGAATAATAAGTACGTTGCTTGTTTATAAATGGCTTTTCTCATTCATCTATAAATCGTGTATCATCTTTCAAATGTTTCTAGCTCTCCTACAAGCTTTTATAGCATTGACGAGGTCTCTCTTTATGAGGTGTTGAAAATGATGTATTTTGTCAATATTCTATGTTCTTAGTTTCTTTCACTATTCACTTGTAAGAACATTCTGAAATTTTAGTTGCTGCAAGCATTCTCTCTTTGTATCGACTAATAGTGATTGTAGGTGCTCAATTAACTACTTTAGATTTTACTAGCTCTATTATATTTGCAATAATTTCTCAACTTTGGCTGTGAAGACCCCAATATGTATCAGTTCTAAACGTCTTAGGAAAAATTTTCGAAAGCATCTTCACTTCTCGTCTTCGAAACTGTATAGAAAACAACCAAGTTGTACCAGATAATCAATTCGGTTTTAGAGCATCTCGCTCTACTATGGATCTTCTCTTCCGACTTCAAACTGTTCTAGCTCGTGCTCTAAACAATGGCCACTACACTCTAGCATATTCTTGGATATCTCTCACGCCTTTGACTCTGTTGGCATGCTGAAATAATGTGGAAACCCCATGAGCTTCACATCCTTCACACTAACACACTGAAGATGGCCCAATCATACCTATCAGACCGTACAACCCAAATTAAAATGGGAGACACTCTCTCCAGACCTATATAGCTTCAAGGTGGTGTATCCCAAGCGTCTGTCCTTGCTCTCTCTTGTAAATTATGTACTGTCATGATCTCCAAATACCAACATTTCCTTATACTCATTATGCCTTGTACGCTGATGGAACAGCTTCCTGGAAATGCACCCCAAAAGTGGAAACTGCAAGTTGTTGCAACTCGTCTGCAGTTGGCTTTAGACAATATTCCAAAATGGGCGCAAAAATGGCGCATCACCCCTAATCCGAGTAAAAGTCAAGCGGATTCAGAATCCGACTCTGGAACGTAACCATTTCGTTAAAATACGAAATCTGCTATCTATCTGTCACGTATAACAGAACCCTCAACTGGAATTCTCAACAGAACTATAAACTAAACAACACTGTTGCCAGGTATACGCAAAGTCGTAGAACTGATCTCCACCCTCAGAGGACGCTTTAGAGGTTGTCATCCAAAAACTCTGCATCACACTTACAAAACTTACATTAGGTCACTGATAGACTACGGAGTTGTTCTACACTCCACACTGCCCAATGCACGAGCATACAGACGTACAACCTATGAATGAAGAATACTTCGAAAAATACACAGGTTACACTTCCGATTTCCATTGCTACATTGCTGTACAGAACCTATCATAAATCGTCCTAAATCTCCCCAGTCTAAATGTCCGACTCGGGTTCGACTATCAAACACTCCGTTCCCATTGGAAAGCCAGTCATCAGCAAAGCAAACTACCACATAGACCCTTTCATTATCGACCAGCTTGAATCTTCGAAGCAATGCACGACCCCCCTGAGGATATCCTAAATATCTTAGAATCAATCCCCTTTTCCCTTAGAACTCCTGTGCGTATATTATGGAAAAAAAAATAAAAGACAAAAGAAAATTAAAAAATAAACAAAAATATAAAAAAAAAACAAAAACAAACACCTGTCCCACAACACCCGAAATTCTATTATAGGTCAACTTACAATTATTGTGCAGCCATGCAAGTGCAACTAGAAGATACACAAGACCAACTAGCAAAGCCAGTTCACCTATTTAACCAAACTCCCTCATCAGTTGACCATGCTATGGTCAAGGTTTTTGTAGGTATCTTTTAGCTCTAAAGCAAATGCTATAGCATATATCTTTCCTGCAAGCTATCTGCTATCACAATATCTACAATTTACCCACTCACTACTAGAGTGGGTCCAGGATGAAGAGGATGATAAACCCTAAAGCCTCCAATCTTCTTATCTGTACAATTCTAATGCGAATGCAGTTTTAGTGGGTAAAAATCCCACACTGTTCGATACAGCGTGCATCTTTCATATTTTTGAAGATTTCTTCACTTCCACGCAAAACAAAAAACTCCAATCTTTCTTTCTAGATTCCATAATTAAAAAATCCTATTGTATAGGTCTAAATATTTGATTCGAATGTTGTTTGATTCAAATTAAAATAATACTTGTTCATTTTTAAAAACCGGATGTATTCTCTAGGGTGATCCATAACGAATGAATTCCACTTTTACACACTGTAGTGTATTTAGCTAACAATTTAATAACATACAGTTTAGTAACATAACCGATTTTACAGTATTCTTTTAAGAAACAATAAAAAAGAACAAATGTCAACTAGATATTTTACTAGTTTCACCACGCCGCTGTTTATCGACTACGTAATGGTCTCCCCTAAGTTGGAACATTATCCAAAACGTGCTCAGGTCACGTGATAGGTTCTTCTCAATGTGAAACATTTATACAAACCATAATACGCAATACATACACTAGATTTGTTAATCGAAATAGAAAAGATAAAATTTACATCCGAGACACTAATATCTTTTGATGAAATTAACTTATATATCGTTGTTTGGTCCTTGTTGCTTTTTGATCCATAATAAGGGTTTAGATTATATAAAATAATTTTCTGGTACTCCTTTATGTATATTATATTTTAGGACCGGTTTCACCCATATAATTATAATTATTCGTACATACATTTGAGTAATTCATTATCATATCTATTTAAAAAGTTTGATATGTATATTGGCTTTAAAAATATTAATAAATATTTCTCATTAAAAAATAATAAAGATAAATTGGTTTCACTTAAAATGTAAGGTATTTGTTTATTGAAATGTGGTTCATGTGATAAATTTTATATAGGCATGACAAACAGAAGTTATGAAGTAAGATTTAAAGAATATATAAATGCGATTAGGTTGAATCGTCCTGAAAACTCAAATTTTGTTAAGCATATTTTGCGTTCGAATTATGATTTCTCTTTAATATAGTTATTAGTTAGTTAATATAGTTAATATAGCAGTTTCATATAGATAATAGGTAAAATGCAGGTAAGCTCTTAAATATACAGATAGAATTTTAGATCTTTTAAAGAAATTTATAGAATTGAATCATGATTGGCAGTTATATCTTTTAATGTATAACCAGTTTATGCCTGGTTTACAGTTTTACGGGTTGCAGATATTATGTGTCTAATTTAAAAAAGTTTGGCTTGTTATATAGATTTTATAATTTAGTAAAGCAGCCATTCAGCTTCATCGTTTTCACGATGAAGCCATGTTTGAAATTTAAAGCAAAATTATTAAAAATCTTTTATAATTTTTAATATTCATGGTATTATTAATATCTGAAGTTTAACTTGTTTTACCTACTGAACAATTTGATTTGTATTATTTTAAGATCTATCGCACGTGTGATAGCTTAGAAAAAATATTAGAACAAAAAATTAAACTTTGGGACCACTAACAATTGGGACCTATAATTTAAAAATCTACCGCAATTTTGGCAGCTTAGAAAGAATATTGGAACAAAACAATTAAACAACTATAATAAAATAAGAAATATACTTCCCATTAGTCTGATCATTAACAATTGACACGTGCAATTAAAAATTTTCCGCAAATGCGGCGGATTAAAAATAATATTAGAAGAAATAAAAAAGTTTAACAGGAATTAAACTTGACATTCAGGCAGGTATTAATTTACGAATATTGCCCTTAATACCGCACTTCGACCGCACTTCGAACTGATGGTGATGTTCGTCGGTCCCCAGTTACTACTGAGGGCTTAGGTTGCTACGAATTTTCTACCAGAGGTTCCCGTTCTTAATATTCATGGTATTATTAATATCTGAAGTTTAACTTGTTTTACCAAGTGAACAATTTGATTAGTATTATTTTAAAATCTATCGCACGTGTGACGGCTTAGAAAAAATATTAGAACAAAAAATTAAACTTCAAAAATTTAATTAGTATTAAACTTGAATGGGGCTAGCATTAATGTACCAATCCGGCTTGAAGGACCAGAAATAATTGGATGTATTCTAGTTGTCTTTATTTTCCTTCCTTAGTTTTTTGACTAAAGCACTCAATTTAAAGTTTCGGAGGACCAGTAACAATTGGGACCTATAATTTAAAAATCTACCGCAATTTTGGCAGCTTAGAAAGAATATTGGAACAAAACAATTAAACATCTATAATAAAATAAGAAATAAACTTCCCATTAGTTTGATCATTAACAATTAACACGTACAATTAAAAATTTTCCGCAAATGCGGCGGATTAAAAATAATATTAGAAGAAATAAAACAGTTTAACAGGAATTAAACTTGACATTCAGGCGGGTATTAATTTACGAATATTGCCCTTAATAATATAAAATACTAATTTAGAGTATTTAATTTAGAGAACTGAACATTCTATTAAGATTTATTGCAGTAACACATGGAAATTAAAATTAGGTAAATATAAGACGCGAGGTGCTTAATAATTACGTTAAAAATTAACGCATTTATTTCGTAAAAATTAATTCGCTAACTCAATAAAATTAACTCGTTTATTTTCTACAATTCTAGTTACATATATTATACGAAATTATTAACAGAAAACAAAACATGTATGCTAAAAATTCAAACAATTAAGTTCACGTGTTAAAAGAAGTAAAAAATGTTTAAATTAAAAAACCTTACAGAAAAAATAGCTCATAATAAAAATTGATTGAAATCTTAAGTCATATCTGGATGTTTTGTCAATACAATAATAACAAATATACATCTAGTTATTCATATTGTATTATGTTTTTACAAAACCACAATATCATAATAATATTTTTTTTGTTTATCTTTAAAATTATAGAAATTTGTAATGGTGATGACCCTAAATTAAGAAAAAACAATATAGAACAAATTAGTAACTTTAAGATATTAAAATTTTTGTGATATTTTCTCTGTTCAATCTTAGCTGCACAATTACAATATGGTGTTCCAAAAATCTTTTTAACAAGTGAGGTTGTTCCGAGTATAAAAATGTCAGAAACAATTGGTTTATTAAGTAATTTGTAGCAATGCATTGTCTTTAAAATACTAATTACTTTTTACTTCTGCCTATATATTAGTATATGATGAACAATAAACTATGTGTCAAAAGATTTTCACCATTAAATTATGTAAAATAGATTATTCCGATTAAAACATTTTAATTAAAAAGACGGAAATTGGAAACTGTATTTTATAAAGGCACTAATACTTAAAAGTGAGTAGAAGCGCGGTAGCAATAGATAATTATGCTAATTAAATTTATTGACAAAGATTCGAGTAACTAGATGCGGCACAATTAACAACCCGCGCAAAATTTACGACAAATTAGAAAACTGAAAATCAACGCCAGAGGAAAGCCTGTATTTGGAGTTATAGAATTTAGTTGAGTAGATTATAAATTCTTTTCTAATCCATGTGGATATTGTTAATTGTTTCATTTGATAAAAATAAATATACTCGTATGTCTATATAGTTATAGAATTACATTGTTTCCAAAAATAAATTTTTATTTTGGGTATATTTAATTTTGTATTATACCACCACCACTACGAATGGGAGTTTCAGATAATACACGAAAGTTTCCATTTGAAGAAGGACCAAATAATAGGCACCAAGTATTAGATTGACATTTGACTGTACTAACGGAGGTATTTGACATTACATACGAAGAAATTTACATTCCTTTCTAGCACTGTTGCCTGAATGCGAATTTCCACATCAATTGCTATGAAGTACAACATTTATTTAAACAAAAGTTTTTAGACTGCTAGTAGTGGTCTGTATAATGGGTGTGGGGTGGTTCAGATTCGTAGGGATATTTCTTGAATTAGTAAAGTTGGTTATCTAATGTCTAACTACTACTATTAGTCCATGCAAAATTAAACACTTCGCTTGAATTTTTATAAAGCGAGTTTACTTTACTAAGTTTAACTAGCAATAATTAGAATAACAGTTTAATGGGTGTGGAAATTCGACAATTGTACACGATAAATTTACAATTTAACACGATAACACGATATAACAATTTAACACGATAACTTTGATATTATTTAATGGAATTAAATTAGTTGCTAAATTGTCTTTGATAATGAATATCTAAAATTCTACGTCGGCGAGAACCCGGAAACCAAGTTTATCTGCTGTAGATCAAACTGTAGCAATAGGTTATATTTGCGAGCAAATTACTCTTTAGAGGTGGTCATTTAAAGTGAGCAACAAACAAACTGGGGCAAATGTAACCTTCATCAATTTTCCAACTTCGGAGAGTAAGAAACGGAGGATAATTTAAGCGAGGTTTGAATTAGAGTGATTTCCTGCTGATTTTCCACATCTCAAAGCGTAGTAGGCTATCGGAGATATGTCTGCTTCTTTCCCAAAAATCACGTTTCAAATTGTACCACCAATAATACCAATCTGTTTGTATGAAATATTTTTGTAACTAGAGCCAAATGTTTCTTTAAAAATCAATACCTTCTTAAATTTCGCGTATGTTTTGTAAGAAAACAATTTTAAATCCAACTGTTTAATTATTTAGTCCATACTGTAAATTATAAATGCTTTTTGTGAAAATACTTTAAAATAAAATTTGATTTAATATACCATACAAAGCCTAACAACGTTTTCATCAATGGAATTTGATTTAGTAGATATTGGAGGAATTACATTATGTAAAAGCACATTTGTTAAACAAAGTACCTATTATACGTTATTACCCTGAGAAACTATGGTTTAAACTTTTAGAACGCCATCTAATGTTATATTTTTAGTTAAAATGGTTGTAATGATACATAAGCAAAGTAAGTACCATGCAAAATTGTTGGCGCAGAAATTAATGTACTTTATTTATTATAAATTTATATGTATCATTAATTTATATTAATTTATTAACGTAGATTGGTCCATAATAAAGTTCTTTAATAAATGTTTTATTAAACAAATGTATATTTCTTATTTTGTTTAAATTCATTGCGACTTGTTTCACCTATATATCAGGCTAAAAATTATACTTTGAACTATAATTTTACTTAAAACAAAAGTTTTACTAGATGAGAAAATGGGATTTAATTATCTAATGTAGTTCTTTGGTTAGTAGTTGATAGGTGTGTTTAAGTTCTATGATTATCTTGCTCAAATTAACCTAGAGCCGCCCCTGTTAATTAGCAAATTTGAATAAACAGAAAAAAATACATTTCTACAATGGGACACTTTAAATAATAGGATATACTAGTGTACCCTATAAATCGATTATCCATGGACCCCCCCCCTTCCCCCCCCCCCCCCCCCCCCCCCCCCCCCCC
>WYDF02278871.1:0-17318 GCA_009867245.2 Adranes taylori | reverse complement strand
CCACTGAGTTGAAATAAATCTTTCTGAATTTCTCTTCGTAGTTTCAGCCTCTTCATCATACGTTGATGGTCAACATTGGTAAACCAGACTATACCTGCACTAACCAAGGGCTACAACACTGAGGACATATTCCATGTTGTTGAGACTGGATTCTATTACAAGTGCTTACCTAACATAACTTTAACCCACCTGACAAATGATCAGGGCCAAATGATCAGGGTCAACAACCACCCAGACAAAACTGAATTTTTCGCTTGTTTTCTGAAAAATACATATAACCTTCAAAATAACGTATTTATAATGATATGTTTATTCGCTACACACCACCTATAAACTTTCCTGAACAGGCTGACATTTTATGTGTTATCACCTCAAATGAAATATCTGAAACCGTAAATTCGGGAAAAACACGCTCCTGATTCAGTCGCATTAACTTGTATCCTTAGGCATTTTCCTGCTGAGACCATTACGCCCCTATCCGAAATATACAACAAATGTCTTCTTTTGTTGGGGCATTTGCCAATGAATTGAAAAACTGTACAAACGGTCATGATTCCTAAACCTCGCAAAGACCCTGCGCATGCTTCGTCATATTCTCCAAATCACGCTTCTAAACATGTTAGGAGAAAATTTCGAAGAAATCTTCACTTCTCGCCCCCGAAACTGTCTAGAAATCAACAAAGTTCCACCAGACAATCAGTTCGATTTGACTTCAGAATTGAAAATGATATAATGAAATTTAAATAACGGCCACTCCGCTCTGGCAGTACTATTGAATATTCTCATGCTTTTGACACTCTATCTGGCATGCTGGACTGATTCGGAAACTTCATGAGCTTCGCATCCTTCACACTAGCACACCGACGATGGTCCAATCATATCAATCACACCGTACAACCCAAATTAAAAATGGGAGACACTCTCTCCAGACACCTTTAAGCAGGAATACCTCAAGGGTCTGTATTTTCCCCTCTTGTACTGACATGATCTCCATCCACCAACCTCTCCTTATACTCATTATGCTTTGTATGCTGATGACACAGCTTACTGTACATGCACCCCAAGAATGGAAACTGCAAACCGCTATCTGCAGTTGTCTTTAGACAATTTTGCAAAATGAGCACAAAATGCTGATGGCGCACAATGGCGCATCACCCCTAATCCACTCAAACCTCAAGCTATCTTCATTCAGCATACTAATCATGTTAGGAAAACAAATCGCGCCGACATATAACTCCAACTCTGGGATCAGACCACTTCATTGAAAAACTAAATCTGCCATCTAGATGTAATGTTAAACAGAACGTTTAACTGGAATTCTTACTTGAACATTACTCTTTCCAGGATACGCAAACGCGCTAACTTGATTTCCATACTCCGAGGATGCGAGGCTGATCACACCTACTAAACTTACATGAGGCCACTGATAGACTACAGAGCTGTTCAGTATTCCATAATTTCTGACGAGCAAGCACACAGGTTCACTATCTCTGAAGGAAGAATAGTTAGAAAAATTCACAGGATGCACTTCCGATTTTATATTTCAGGTCAACTAACACCCATTTGCGCAGTCAAGCAAGTACAACTAGAAGTTACACAAGACCACCAGAAAAATCAGCTCACACCATTTAACCAAAGTCCCTCGTCAGTTGACCATGCTATGGCACAAGATTTTTGCAGGATTTCCTTGGCTGTAAAGTTTATATATTTGCCCTCCAAGCTATCACCTTACCACAATTTCTAAAAGTATTCTACTCCTTACCAGTTCCAGGATAAAGAGGATGATAAATCCTAAAGCCTCCTTCAAATAAACTCTCATTAATTTTCCTTAACTAATTTCCTTAACTATACAATTCTAACGGGAGTGGAGTTTCAGTGCGGTACAAATCCCACACTGTTGGATGCACCGGGCATCTTTTTCCTTTTGAAGGTTCCACTTCCACGCAAAACAAAATAAAAATTAGAAACGTACCTTTAAGCTTCAGAGGGTACTCGTGCCATGTTGGCAAAAAGACATCAAGCAATACTGTTTGGAGCAAACAAATATGCACTGTAAAATTTAATCCCTAAATGGTTCTCGAAAGAAAAATGCACCACGATGGTTCAAAGGGATTACAAGTTTATCTATGAACCAAAGATCTTAGATGAAATCAGACATTTTTGGAAAATGATTAACAGGCATCGACAAGAAAAAAATCGTCATGTTTACCGAGAGCTGTACACCTCATGGAGATCTCCCTAAACATAAAATTGGAATTCACACGCCCGAATATGACAACTAAACTAAAGCCATTAGCTCAAAGTATAATAAGAAACTTTACAGTTTTTTTACAGGAAAGAAGTTTTAAGGCAAACATCGATGATAAAAACCTTACAAACATCAACCTGTTCAATGTTATGTGAATGACTTCAAAGGCCTGAACCAATCTAACGTAAAAAATAATTGAGAACTGTTAAACGACAAAATCAAAAATTTGAATAAAGAGTTTGTTTTTGTTACACCAACTAATGAATAAGAAACTCCTACGATGGAACGAAGTTAAAAATTCCCTCAACGTTGAAGAACATGCATTCGAATTTGCTTTGTCGACGATCTGGCTACATGCGGTGAATTAAGTGATGCAAACATCATCGCATTAATTTCCAAACTAATGGAAAGGAGATGCCGATGAGGATAATGAAGAGATTGAGGTCGAGGTATGGGATGCAGATCGCATACTCTATGATACGCTATGTGCCATTCATTACCACGTTGGGGAGATTCCTTCAATCCTATCCATTGTTGCATTGGATAAAGTGACATTTTCATGTAGGCTAAAACAATAATCTGAGATTCCTTTCAAAGATACACTTAATGTTTTTGTAAAATGATTACATATTTGTCTACATTTAATGGATCGATGGAGGCTTTGATTTTCTATACATATATTATTGCTGTAATAGTATTTCATGTACAATTCAATAAAATGTAACTACTCCAATTGTAGTGCATTATTTGAGTGTGAACACTTGAGTTGTGCAATGTCAATTAACATTGACATTGCACATGAAAATATCACAAAAAATTGTCTTACAGCTATAAAATATGGTATTTATGTTAGAGATCCCTCGTATAATTTAAATTTATCAATTAAAATTAGTTTATTTTAATGCACGTAGGAAATTAGAATTTGAGAGCAAGCAAAATAAATAAATTGTTTTGCTTCATAAGGTACTATGACCTATAAATACAATATTTGTAGGTCACGTATAATTACAAAACAAATGTTCATATTATGTGTAAAATTTAGCTTATTATTGTAAGGTGACGATCTACCAAGTTGATAGATGTGACTAATTTATTTCGCGATGTCATTCTTTTGTATTTAGTTATTTATTGTTGATTTAAATATATCTGTTATTTAAATTAATTACTTCTTTTTAATATTCATCATAGCATATTTTTATGACATACTTCCAGTAAGTCTCAGGTAACAAATAAATTGAAATTAATCAATTCAACAATTCAATTTAATAACAACTTAAATGGAATTAAGTTTTTTTAACTCTTTAACATTGGTATAAATCCTAAATAATTTGATGTTTTCTCCTTCCCTTTGAAGTTCGATATATCGAGCTTCCACTGTAGTTTCAAAACCATTGGAGTACTGTTGTTTAATGCTTTGCAAAATAACGTAATTCCAATGAATGCACAACATAGAACGTAGTACATAATCGCACTTATCAGTTTGCCTCGTATTTCCATTGAATAACTTTTCATGTGTTGCCTGTATTATTCATATCTACTTAATCGATTTGATAATCGTATCAACTGAATCGATCTAATAATAACCAATATTATATAGGTACATAAATTTTGAATTTATCTTCATTTCAATAGCTTTATTTGTCATCAGTTTCTTGCGCATTTTCTACTGATAACCTTAAGCAGCAGCAATATTATTAAGTCAACTGCGTTGGATAAAAACAATAAATCAAATCTGTTGTAATATAATACTGATATATTTGCAATAATGTATGTATATAATGTGCTGCTATTTTGCGACATATAGTCCGCATATCGGGCATTTTGTGAAGATTTTTTTTAATGACTTTAGAATCTTGCAATGACTTTTAAAGTCAATTTCAGAGTCTTTGCCGACGTTTCGCTAAATTCTCATCTGTCATTATCAAGGTTTTTTTATAGTATTTAAAAAGAGGCTATTTTGAAGACATTAAAAAAGGAAAGATACTACCAGATGAGATTTTGGCAAAGCCTTTTTCTTCAAAAAACAAATAAAATTCATTTCATGAAAGGATGAAAGAGAAACAAAGCCATTGATAAACCTTTTTTCCCATTATCCTCTTTAACCCTCCTCACATTATTCTTTATTTTATTTGCTTTCTTGTCTCTTTTCTTTCCATCCATTCCCCTTTCAAACATCCCTTCTACATATTTAATCCATAATTTTCCTCATTACCTCCGTTTTCTTTGATTTTGGTCCTAGACATACAATTCGATTGTTTGCCTCCTTCATTTCATTCCTATTGTACATCATCCTTTCACATGATTTTATCCAATGCTTCCATAGTTCCTCCCCTTTTCCACATTACATTTCCTATCATTTCTCCCCATCGAATATCTATTTCGTATCTCAATACTTCCGCATCTAAACATTGGTATCATTCTATTTAACTGCATATTTATATCTACGACTAACTATCCTGGCAAACCCCCATCTTCTTTCAACCACTAATTCTTTTTATTGTACAAACTCTCCCTAAACCCTCTATTCCTTTCTAGCAATTCTAGATCTTTCATCCTATTTTCCACTTCCATAGCCACTACCAGCCCATTCTCTTGTACACTTTTCTTCTCTCTCTCTCACTCTCTCCCGTTCATTTCCTCCAATCCTTGTGCTCTCTTCTCTCATAGCTTCTCTATACACATTTTTCACAAATCTATCCTCCTCATCCATCATTACTTTTATTTCATACTTCACCAATTTCTTTACACCACTTACCCAACATTTGTACTCGTTCAATTTCTGCATCACTATTTCCCCCGGAATGCTTCTTGGCAAACCTAATATTTTTTCATGTATTCTATTTTCACTCTTTCTATCTCTCCCCTTTCATCCACTAGCCAGACTTCTGCACCATACAACATCATATTTCGCACCCGAACATTTAACATCTTCATTCTCTTTCTCATTGACTCATTCCTACTCATCATATATCCGAAGTACCTATATGTTTTAACATGCATATTATGTCTTTTCTGCTATCCCTACCACCCTTCTTACTTTTCGTTTCTTTACATTCACTGTTCATCCTTTTTCTTCCATGTACTTATTCACTCTAACTATCACCTCTTTCATTTCCTCATTTGTGCACACAATATCGTCCACATACGCCAATGACAATATCATTTTTCCTCCCAACACCACACCTAGTGATTGCACCTTTTTCAGAACATCCTCGAAATCCGACATGTATATGTTGAATATATTTGCGCTTAGCGGACACCCCTATCACACACACTTCCATACATCGAACCAAGCTAACATCCTTTCCCCCACTCGCGCCCGTACCTGTTCCCCTTCATACGACCCTCTAATAACCTCACACAAACTTTCCGATATACCAACAGCTTCCATTCTCCTCCACAGTTTCTGTATTACCAATTTGTCTATTGCTGATTTCCGATAAGTAAGAAATAAGTATACTTTTTATCTCATACTCACTTCTTGGTTAATTTTATTATTTAGTATCACTATATTATCCACAGTGCTCACGCCCTTTCTAAATCCAGCCTGCGTTTCCGATCAACTCGTGTTACTCTTTCATTCTCCTTGTCTAATTTCTTATTACGACACATAATTGTTACTCCTCTATAGCTTTTCACATCACTTCTATCCTCCCTCTTGTCTAACTATTTCCCCTCCTTCCATTCCCCAGACATTTTTCTCACCCATTCCGTAATTAATTCATGCTTTTGACAACGTTTCCACTACATCTCTATCTAATTCCTTCAATACATCCAAAGGGATCTCATCTGCACCAACCGCACTTCCCGTTCTTATGACCGATTTCATTGAAATGTCCGAATTATATATAGCCAAAAATTATAAGGGAACGTTAAATTATTGTTAAGATTTTTCTTAGATTCGAATAGATCAGTAGATTTATTTGTATTAAATATTTCGATTAAAGAACTGAACACCATAAATTCTTTTGCTATTTTTATGCTCAGTATATAACTCTTTTCATTGTAACTAAATTTCCATTCAATAAATTAATAAACAATAAAATTTTGTGCAGATGTTGAGCTTTTCGAGTTATATTTCGAGTTATCACGAGTTATGTTTACTTGATGCGTAATAATAAAATTTATTGTTGACGGATTAATCTTTACGAATATTTAGCCTATCAGATATTTTATGTACTTCCGTTTGCCAGGAAAATTAGAATGCATCCAAATTAATATTTAAGTAGTACTACCTAAACCGGGCCACGCTCCGCTGTGGCTCAGTCTGATATGAAACGAACCTGAGTCTGATATCAAATGGCTGCGGTTTTGCCACGGCCAGCGACATGCCCTAATTACCGCGACCAGCAATATGCCTGAAAAACTTTCAAGAATACATCTTCCCGTCTTCCCATATTCCCGAATTCCCGTATTCTCATTATTCCGTATTTCAGTATTCCCATCTTCCCGTATTCCCTTATTCCCGTATTCCCTATTCCAGTATTCCTGTATTCCCGTATTTCGTCCGTAATCGCGACAAACTATATGGCTTAACTACATTTCAAGAATATGTGTTCCCCTATTGCCGTATATCCGTAATCCCGTGTTCCCGTTTTCCCATGTTCTCGTGTTCCCGTGATCCCGTGTTCCCGTGTTCCCGTTTTAACGTGTTCCCATGTTCTCGTGTACCAGTGTTCATGTGTTCCCGCGTTCCCGTGTTCCCGAGTTACCGTGTTACCGTGTTCTAGTGTTCCCGTGTTCCTGTGTTCCCATGTTCCCGCGATCCAGTGTTTCCATGTTCACGTGTTGCCGTGTTCCCGTATTCCCGTTTCTCATATTCCCGTGTTCCCATATTCCCGTGTTCCCGCTTTAAGTATTAAAAAACACGCGCAAAAATATGAGTTCCCGAATTCCCGTGTTCCTGGATCACCCGGATCACCAGACCAACTTCACAGGATCACCCGGTATGCACTGTTAAAGTTTTCCCGAAATTTTCGGTTCAGCAGCTTAGAAGCCCACGATCGGAAAATGCATACATAAAGTACTAAATCTTATATACAAAAGCATAAATTAATAAGATTTAATACATAAAGTATTAAATCTTATATATATATATATATATATATGTATATATATAAGCACGTCTGTTTGCGCAGTAAAGAGGAATGTACAAGTACAAAATAGCTGCGAGTACAAGATACCTTGTACAATGAATACAAAATAGCTGCAAGAGAAGTAGGAGAAATGGCGGCGTCACAAATAATTGGGAAGGAACAGAAGAGCTTGAACAAATAAGAGTTGGAATCGAAGGAAAAAGAGAAGAAATAGTTAGTAAAGGATCGAAAGCGTTGGAAAAAGCGCTAGAGGTGGAATATGAAAGAGGCAACCCGGTGGCTGAAAGAATAATCGAAGAAAAGTACAAAACAGATGCCGAATTCGGGGCCAACGACATAGAGGTAACATCAGAATTAACCGAGATTTTGGTGGTTATCAAAAGGTCACGATCATGTGACCACGGTAGCAGCGGTGGTCACTCCCTCCTGCCTCCAGTCACTCCCTCCAGTCACTCCCTCCTGCCAAGCTTCCGCCGGTAGCACCACCCTTGTGTTGGTTTTGGGAGGCGGGCGACCCAGAAGAACAAGTTCCAGAAATTCAAGAAACCACGCCTCGGACATTTGCAGAAGAAGCATGCCAGTCTAAACTTATCTCAATCCAAGACCATCATTCACACATACGAATGACATCAAGGCAATATCGGTGCTGGCAGCAGGCCAGGAAATTAGAGGCCAAAACTGGGGGAACCTCCAGATCCAATCAGTACACCGATAAATAACAACGGTACACAATAATGGAATTCCGTTCAACAGGTGAAAAAAACTATTTAGGACAGAAGATACAGAGAAGACCTAACACGGTGGTAGAGTAAATACAATCGGCACCACGTCGAAACTAAAATAGTGACATTAGATTTGACGAATTCATAAAACAGAGCAGCTGGCCGCTAGCCGGAATCATCAACGCCCATAAGGGAGCAAATGGAGAGGTACGGGTAAGAACTATCCAGACGGAAGAAAGTTGTAACCGCTTGTCCAGGAAATATCTTCGGAAGCCAGACAGAAAGAGAGGACCAGGGCCAATAACAGAAGATAAATCGGTGGTCAAGATCAAGAAGAAAAATCCAGCCGACCAGCAGGAAGACCAGGAAGAAGAATAAACCACGTGACATATTCTACGAAGCTACGAAGCTACGACACCCACGTTCTGTAATAATTGCTCCTCTTGATTACCAATATTAAATTATAAATACGGTAATTTTAAGGCTGGCGTATCTAGCCAAACAAGAAACTTATTCTTGTTCAATGTCTCCAAGTTAAACGCAGAGTATTCTCTAAACAAATAACAAAATGGTTTTTTTCGTCACTCTTCTCTTGAAAGACGTGCGGTGGGTGCATTTGTGATCTCTTTCTTCTATCTCTCTCTCTTTCTTTCTATCGCTCTTTCTCTCTCTTCATCCCTCATATCTGTGTACTCACATCGAAAACATTTTGCAGCGTGCGGACGTCCTTTTTAGTCTCTGTCTAGTATGAATATCTTAAACACCAAACTTTTTTCCATGTTAAAGTAATTATTATATTTATGATTATTAATTTATTTTAATTTGATCAGCCGATGAGAAATCTAAATAACATGGTAAATTTGTAAAATGTTGAGCAACTAACAAAACTTGATTAGTGTTTATAATTATTCGTCTATTGTTGATAAATACATTAATAAATGATAAAAGTGCATGTAAAAAAATATTTACATTATGAGGATGGATAAAATTTAAAAAAAGGATAAATACAAAATACAGGCATATATATTCCTATACAGTACATAGGGGCTGTTATTATAGAAATGGCTAGAGATATATCTGCCAATTATTTTGAATAGTGAGGATGATTGATAATAAATATGATAGTTTAAAAAAATATATATGCCAGATATCAAATTACAACAATCATTGGATATTGGACACATATCTGTTGTATTCAGATGGGCGTGAAGAAATTTGTCACTGAATGAGTGAATAGCTAAGTGTATTTAATACATGCAATTGTAATGGTCCATTGCGTATCCATAGCAAGCGATAAAAATTATATTTATTAACACGAGACACACGCGTGCAAATTATACACCTGTCTGGCTTATACTTTATTAAAATAACTTTCAAGCAAAATAGCTTGTTTTAGATTCAATTAACAATGATTTCTTACTAAACGCTTCATATAAAGTGAATTCCTTAAAATAAACAACGTATTTTGCTTAAAATCGTCTCAGTTGCTCGAACGATCGAAATGGATGAGTTTGTATGTTTTGTTCCATTGTTGTGATTTGGCTTGAAGTATATTGAAGAATATAAGTAGTATTTACCTTTACGCAGTAAGATGAATTTTAAGTAAGTAGGTATCAATTTCGAAAATTGTAATGAAAATTATATTATAAGAATTAGTTTAAAAATTGAGGCAAGGTGGACACGTGTTTCTGGCATAGGGTTAGCCGTTATCAACACCTTCTGTTATTCCAAATATAGGCGCATTCGTAGTTCGATAGGATCTCATGGAATCGAACTACGAATACGCTACTCAACCGTTACGCTATGAATGCCTCTAAAACTAATTGTTAAAAGTTTCCATTTCAACATTAATTGTATGTAAGTTTGCATTTATTAAGATGTTATATTTTTGAATTATTCGCTGTTTACAGATATCACCTTATGTAATACTTGCATTGGGTTTTGTTTTCTGAGAAGCATCGGACCATCTTAAAGATGGCCAAAGTTGTTTCTCCAATGATCTTAATGGAAAAGAGGACTTTAACAATCAAAGCTCAACACCTTAAGACCTGTAAAGTCCCTTGCTTCATTCGTAAATTCATGAATGGTTCATCTTAATTTGTTAAGGTGTTAATTAGTCCAAATATATTACACATAGCTGATACAATACATTATACCATATCTGTATACAGCGAATAATTCAAAATATAACATCTTAACATATGCAAACTTACATACAATTAACATTGAAATAGAAAATTTTAAGAATTAGTTGTATAGGCATTCATAGCGTAACGGTTGAGTATCGGATTCGTAGTTTGGTACAATGAGATTTTGCGCCTATATTTTGAATAAGAGAAAATGTTGATAACAGCTAACCTTATGAAAAAGAACGTGCCGACCTTGCATCGCATTTTAAATGAATTCTTATAATATCTCCTCAATTTTAGTTTCGAGATTATTTCGGTTTAAGAAAATATTTTTTATTCTTGTGGTCATATTGTGTAGTTATATATGGTTGTACAATCTGTTGAGGTCTTCAGCCAATTTTGCAACGCTACATTCTTCCAATTGATTTACGATTTTTATTGAAGTTGAAGTTGAGAGCAGTTTCTTGAGTTTCTTGAAGTTGAGAGCAAGATAATGAAGAGATGGGTGAACATTTTGAAACCCTTCTGAATTCTGCGGAGGAGAGAACCCCGGAACCACCAGGTCACGTGAGGCATGGCTAGACAGACAACGCTGGCGAAGAGGGGGTTGCCACAGACGTGCCTCGAAAAGAGGTGGAAGGGGAGATCTTCTTTATGCGGAACAGCAGCGCGCAAGGATAGGATGGTTTGCCATGGGAGTTCTTAAAGTACGGTGGGGAAGAGGTGAGCGTCAGCATGTACACTTTCATTCGTTCAGTATGGAAAAACGAAGATATTCCAGAAGATTGGAACACATCGGTGATCTATCTCATCCACAAAAAGAGTGACAAGAGGGTTTGCAGTAACTATAGTGGGATTTCTCTTTTGAACGTTGTAAATAGGATGTTCTCGAAGGTACTGGCAAGGAGGTTTGAGACATATGAGGCAAGGGAATTAGTGTGGGTTTCGCGCACCAGGTCCACCTTGGACTACATCCTGTCATTACAGCTGATTGCGGAGAAGTGCCACAAGCACAATGTCGGCGTACGCCTATTATTATCTACTCCACCGTGACTACAAGAAAGCATATGATAATCAAGAGGTACAAGTTGCAAGTGATATTGGAAGAGATGAGAGTACCAAAGAATTTCATTAGCCTGATGTGTATAACATTACGATACATTAGGGCCATAGTCAAGGGCCAGTTAACAAAGGAATTTGAGATGCGAAGAGGGCTACGACAACGACGAAACTATTCAATCTCTACCTGGAGTTTGTTCTGCGGAGGATCCCGTTCAACCCACGAGGAACCATATACACAAGATCTTTTCTTGCAGATGATGTTGTCTTTCTTAGTACAAGCTCGAGAACATTGACAGAGGGGCTGCAACAAATGCGTGAAAGCGGGAGGCGCTTAAGGCTAAGAATTAACAACATAAAGATAAAATACATGGTCCACACGATAGAAGAGGAAATATTCAGCGCGGTGAGTTACTTGGAATGCGACGAAGGAAGGTACGAGAGAGTTAGATAACTCAAATACCTAGTGGACCTGGTGACTGAGAATAAAGAGATCAGTACAGAGATAAAAGCATAAATTGCCACAGAGAACAGATGTTTCTATGCTTTAAATAACCTACTGAAATTCTCAACCCTTTCTAGAAAGCTCAAGCTCATCATGAACGGCATCATAATTCGGCTAGTGGTGTTCTATGGATGTGAAACTTGAACGCTCACTGAACGTGACAAGAATCTGCTCCGGCTGCGGGAAAGAAAGGTGCTGCGAAAGATCCTCAGAGCGATTTATGAATATGGCAAGTGGCACATTCGACCCAAGCATGAAGTATATCAGCTCTACGATGATATTAACCTGGTTGCTGAAGTGAAGAAGAGACAGCTGCGGTACTCTGGGGCATGTTATAAGAATGAAGGGAGATAAAATCTCCAAGAAGACTCTCGACAAGCAAGCGGATGGCAGAAGGAAGACAAGCAGACTAAGGAAGAGGTGAATTGATGACATCAGAGAGGATGTGCAGACGCTGGGGATTCAAAGCTAGTGGAGATGCGCTGCAAGCAAGGAAAAATGGGCGGCTGCTGTAGAGGTGGTCAGAGTTCTTCATGGAGTGTAGCGCCAGGAGAATGAGTGAATGAGTTCCTACAAGCAAGTTGATATATTATTTATTTCATGTCTAGAAGAAAATCCAGCTTTTAATTGTGCTGAATTTCTTACCTGTAATGTACATGGTTATTCAAAAAGATTTAACAGATATTATGGTGCGTGATTATTTAAGTCAGTGATCATTTAAAGGAGAAGTCATCTGACTTTGGAATATCTGTCACGTTCTTCCAACAATCAGTTGTCCATTTAATCCCATAATTGCAAGTAACCAACAAAAAGTTCTGTGGTCTCAAGCTTACAGCAACAAATTTGATCGTCATGGTAAATAGCGTCAACATTAATCAACCTTCCTCTCAGTATACTTGTCGGTGGTTTTGACAGTTTCAAGAGAGTAGGTGTTTGTGTGTAAAAAAATCTAGAACGACCACGAATTTTGGAGGAATAAGTGGGGAGAATCCGTGGTACGTTTGAAAATAGCAGCCCACTGAAATCAACAAATCGAGCTAGCCGTGAGCTTGTAACCCCCCAAGTTTTAGATTTGATGATAACAGATAGAACCTTCATTTCGGTATCAATTTTTAGTGATGAAGGAAGTATTCACTTCAGCTCCACAATCAGTATTATATTATGTACCTCGTATATGAGTATACGCTCAAGTAATTGTAACATATAATTTATTGAACAGGGCAACATCGCGTTTAATTGAAGTTATTTCAAGGTAACTAATTCGATTAAATTTTCAAAAAAAAATATTCTTGGTCAACAATATAAAGAAGGGTCTATTTTTCAGTACCTGTGCGTATGTACGTATGGATATATGGTTACAGATTACTTACTCCTAAACTATTGGACACATCGGAATAAAAGGCGATTTTTATTTTTTGTTTCTAAATCCAAGATGGAGGAATTTCGCCATTTCTCTTTTTTAATCAAAAATTCAGTTATTAGGCTAGAAGGTAATGCTAAGAAAGGAGATGCAGAGAAGATATGATAGAAGATGGAGATGAATCGGAGAGTAATGAAAGGAAAGAGGGAAATATTTTAGTGAACAGAGGAGGAATGGACATTAGTGAGAAAGTGGTAAGGATAGTATAGAAATGGTGAATTCTGCATGTACGGACGGAGTTCCAGTGGAGGTTTGGAAGAACTAGGCCTGTGTTTTAGCAAGATGTATGAGTGAGGTGTAGATCAGTAAAGAGTTAGTTCCCGAGGATTGGAAGAGAGGCGATGTAATACCGGTGCAATAGGATGGATGTGAATAATTATATGGGAGTGACAATGATGAATGGGGTTTACAGAATGTATGCAAAGGTGTTAAATTCAAAACTAGAGGATATGTTAGGGGACAAAAGGGTTTTGTCAAACGCGTAATGCGGATTCGTGAAAGAGATGGAGACTGTGGATAATATATTTCTTATAAATTATATAATGAATCAGGAAAATGGTAAGGGAAAGAAATTATATTCGCTTTTCGTTGACGTGACGGCTACATTTGACAAGATTGTGAGAAAGAAATTGTGGAAAAGAATGAATGAAGTTGTATATCACCAAGGATGTATGATGGGATAAAAAGTTAAGATGAAGGTACGGAAGTGAGCACGATAGTGGGTAAATTGTGTCAGAGTGAATAGGAGAATGAAACAAGGATGTCCAATGAGTACGACGTCATTTAAAATTTGTGTATCAGGTTTAGCAGATGTATTGAGAAGAGATCAAACCAATCATGAGAAGAGATCATGAGATATGGTCACTTTAATATGCGTACGATGTTGTATATATGGAAAGCAATAGAGTGGAATTGCAGGAATTTATAAATAGAATAAAAAGGGAGTTGGCAGTGAATGCCTTTAAAACAAAAGTAATGGTGTGTAAGAATATGGTGAGCGACAGTAAAAAGGACGTGTTTTCAATTCATGGAGAACCAATTGGAACTGTAGAGCAAATGAAATATTTAGGGTATTATTAAATACCCTAAATATTTCATTTCATTTACAGTTGGAGTGGATCGGTGGGAATAGATCGGAAAATGGCCTTGTCAGGATTTTAGTATGGAAGGTTGAGGTAACCGCAAAAAAGATAGCGTATGTACGGAAGGAAAAATTCGGAGAATCAGTAAATATAAGGATGATGATTTTGAAACTATGTGTCAGGAGTATTATGT
This sequence comes from Adranes taylori, assembly GCA_009867245.2. NCBI lineage: Eukaryota > Metazoa > Arthropoda > Insecta > Coleoptera > Staphylinidae > Adranes > Adranes taylori. The sequence goes on along the minus strand of WYDF02278871.1, from coordinate 2,864 downwards.
TGTATGGTGCGGAATTTTGACGATGAAAGAAAGAAAGAAAGGAGGCAGAAGGAACAATAATAAGGTATATGAAGAGAATGTTAGGCATTAAAAACTAGGACACTGAGTAAGATTGTTTTACTAGAGCTGAATGAAGTAAAATGTTGATTATATGGAATAAAGGAGATATGAAAAAAGTGGTGGCAGATATGATTGAGAAGATTGTTAAAAGAGTGTATGTAGAGGCCATGAGATATAAGAGGGCAATAGAAAATGAATGGGTAAAAGGCAGAAAACATATATGAAAGAATAACCGTAAATACGTGCATTGTAGGGTGGAAAGGATAATGCCGGATTATTTAATATGTGGAATGAGTATGATAATAATTGCTAGATTCAGGAGTGGTAGCGAGGGAATGAGGAAATAAGTAGTGGATGAGAGAGGAAGATATAGAGTGTGTGGTGTGAATGATGAAATATGAGAGTGCGTGTGAGGGAATGGAATGGACGGAGGAGCAAAGATTGGAGCAACTGTATAGGGAATGGGATGAAGAATACGAGAGAAAAAATTTGGGGAGAAACCAGAAAGGGGGAAAGGTATAAATAAGGGAAATAAGTTTATTGGAGAGATGGGAAAGTAAATATGATACATACAAGTATAATAATATAATATGAATCATATGACTCATATAATTTTGTAATCTAATTAAGGATGTAAGAGGAACAGAGAATTAAAAAAATTAAGGAGAAGATTGACATGAAGAGATAGAATTGGGGAAAAGGGGTAAGATGAAATGGTGGCATAGTAAAGATTTTGTGTTTGTTATATTTTGGCTGTTTATACTAATAACTTTTGATATAAATAATTGGTTTTATATAGAGTATATTTTTATTCTGGTTTTGCTTCATTATTATTTCTATTTTGAACTTGTTATATGCCAATAAAGGTTATTATATATAGTAACTTGTATTATGCACTAACAAAATTAGTCCCATATCTCCATCTACTATAGAACACGATGTTGCCAGATTTAAAGTTTAACAAACTTTGCTATATATTTCAGAAACTATATAGGCTGTTGTACAGACTGGATGTAAATTTCTTTTGACGTTATTTGAAACATTTTGGTTTCATGACTATTTAACGAGTTGAAAACTTTCTGGCCTAATTTCTTTTTAGATTTCTTGTATCGAAAGTTCCTTTAATACTTAAGCAACTAAGCGAGTGTCCTAAAGATGGACACGCAATTTTCGGAGTAATTTGACCTTGAAGAAATTGGACCTTTAATATCTCGGTTCCTAGGAGACTTGGAAAAATGATATTTGGAAAACTTATATAAGATTATTAAAGATCAATTTTTCCAATATGAGCAAGTGAATATACTCAGCTGATTTTGAGCAATGAAAAGATTTAGTCTGCATATTGTTATACAGTTTGCTAGCCCTTGTGAATCTCTTTAAAATAATACGGTGAGGTATGGCAGATCAGGTGGCGATACCGATAATGAGATGGATTATATTTAATTATAATCCACCTCAATGAAAGTGCTTTAAAGTTCCAACATAATAATATCTAGTTAATTATACTTAACATTGTAAATTATGTAAACCAATTAAATCCTTACTCTATATAATTGTATAAATTATATTAGATTGTTATGTAAAATTTTCAAATAATTTAAATTATTTCACAGCGCAAGTTATTATAAACAATTTCAAATGAGATTCATTTAAATGATTCTGTTTCGAAATGGTGACTAGTGAAACAAATAGTTAATAATGATGATGATAATAATGAAGAAAGGAAATCATTTTCTATATGTTCTGTCCGATGTAAGAAATGGATAAATGGAAATATTTCAATATCCTTAGCTGCGTAACGCGAGTACATTTCAAATCGTTAAAATTAATGAATTACCATTTATAGATTTGCATAGTTAGATACAATAAATTTTGGGCTTCGAAAAGTATCATGTTTTCATACTACAAGCCAGTTACAGTTTGATGTAATGGATGTAATGATTTCCCTGTTGTATTTACATCCGGGCACCATATATTAAATACTTGTCTATCATAATTCATAATTCAATTTGTTTTTAACTATATGAAAGTAATTCTTATTTTATCCATCATTATGTAATTTTTTAGTTCATTCTTGTTTCTGTCAATAATAGGCGAAGAAATAAGAAACGATCATATAACGGGATAAACTGCAAGTAGCTATCTAGCAATGGAATTTTAAATACTGTAAACAAAGTTTTACTAATTATTACATAAAATAAAGCTTCACCTAATCTATTTTGATCTAAACAAATCTTTTCGACATATATTTTACTACCGCAGTGTAATACTTTTTCCTCATTGTAAAAGTGATCCACCACGCATGCTCAAATGTAAACGGTTCACTATGCGCGAATAGGTGCGATCGCGAATTGGTTACTGTCGGTCATTTATTTATTGTTGGGGGAATGAATGGAGTGTTATTCTCTTAAGAGGCTCTTAAGCGATCAATAATATTGACAATAATATTGATGTTGGGTATAAAAAAAAGAGTATTGACGGTCGATATTGAAGCGGTATTGATGTAATCCAGATTTATGATCTGTGGCATTTTCTGTCATGGTCATCCAGTGGATCTATATTGTTAAGAATTGATAAAATGTCATCCAGCTCATCGTCTACTGCATTTATTTGTATTCTCGAATAATCACCATTGGTTTGTATTTTCCACGCATGTATTGTATTCTGTATTGCATCTGTATTGCATCCTTTATACAGATGCATCCTGTATTGCATCCTTCATAAGAAAGGAGATATTACAAACCTACAGAACTATCGGCCAATAAGTCTGCTCTCGCACATATATAAGTTATTCATGAGAGTCA
>WYDF02278860.1:0-17319 GCA_009867245.2 Adranes taylori | reverse complement strand
TAATGCGTAAGTATACAAAATGTATACAAGCCATCGTTCTTGCACTTGAAATATGAAAGTAGAATTTAATTCTCCTTGAGTGCATAATTATGAACGTTGGCCGAAATATAGTTTTTGATTTGTCCATATCTATGTTTAGTGTCAACTCTTTCGAATCTGGCTTTGATGATAGGACATATTTTGTACAGCATTGCTTGAGATTTAAACAATGTCGCACTTCTTCTTGCATCTCCTCTCGGCTGACACTCAGTATAAATGATTCCACTAAATATAATATGGCCTTTCTTTTTCATCATCTTTTTCATAGCCTTCTTATTGAGACGAAACTGTATACATTTAAAAACAAACTGCGAAGGATATTTGATTGTCCCTCATATAGGTCATTTCCTATAATAATTAATCATTAGTAAAATATTGCTTTACATATCTAAATGATCATAATAAATAATATAAGAAATACCAAGAACTGTAATTAGAACAAGTAAGAAAGAAATATCTGAAAGTCTGATAGCAAATGAGCAGGATGTAAAAAAATAACTAGTTAATAAAATAGAATATAGTGCTCTGATTACTTATGCAATAATTGTGCTTGAAAAAACTTTGCTCGTTTTATTCATTATTATAAGAATATTAAAAGAAGTTGTTAGATAGATGTTTCGCAATTTTTTTGTTTTATTTGGCATTTTCGATTTATTTGCTATTGATTTTCTGAACGGCCTACAGAAAAACGTCTGCACATAAAGATATACATTTTAATTCGTATTGGCGATATTAATTTCTCAGATAAAACATCTACATCTAATCTCAAAAACGATGATATTCGAGAGGATAAAAGACTTTAAAAGAACTAGACATGTCAGTTATACTTAACAGTTCTACACATTTTGTGCAATTTTGGGACACTTGAAGTTGAAGATCTTTCAACTTCGTATCAGGAGACATCCTTGACAAAAGCATGTAGTCGACTGCGCATTCTAAATAGCCACCAAGCCACCTGGACCTCATCCCAACTCGTACTAAACGAAAAAGCAACATGGCGGCATCGACAGTCTATGACGTCATTGACACATCATTGCATTTAACACCTGTGAATTGAAATCCAATATGGTGGACGACAGGACATTTCCGGTGTAGGATTTTGAAACAGGGTATAGAGAATTAAAATGGAGTTGAATTTAAAAAAATTCAAATTTAAAAATGTCGTGTGCGTACGCGGTCAAATATTTGAGCTGCGGATCCCTTTTGAAGGCTAAAGGTATGTACACACGCGTGTATTTTTTAGATGTGAACGCTAAAAAAGTGTATACACACTTACAGTTAAAAAAATATCCATTTGTAAAAAATCCAGTTGATTTTATTAAACCGATTTTAGTCAAATAAAGATAATTTAAATAATATTTACAACAGTTGCACGAATTTGCGTTTAATATTAACAATAAGATAAATTTTAAAAAATCTTATTTCGTTTATTGATTGATGTACCTATAATATATTTTGGAAAATTACCATAGGATAATAATTTTCAATGAAAAATTAAATAAAAATTGCATTATAAAGTAAACAAGATCTTTATATAATAAATTACAAATTACATTTTATGTGGAATTTGAGCTTGGTGTTTTTGATAAATTCATTCATATTTGAGCGTAAAAATTATAATGCTACTCTCATTTCGTGATCCAGATTTAAAAGTCTGGATCCTTTTTTCTGTTGGTCAAAGCCCAAAATCCGAAATCTCACAAATAAGATGTAGAAAATTGTAAATTGTATAATACAAATCTAGTTGCATAACCTCAAAAAACTCAATTTTCAATTTTCTTTTAAATGCCCCTGTAAATTATTTTTATATGGAGCCTCGTAGAATCTAGTTACTTTTTTTATTTCAAATCTAGCTACAAATCTAAATTCTTATACATCCTGACGCTCACACCGCAATGGGCCACGAATTTGAATTTTAATTTTTTTAAATTTCGCGTCATTTCGATTCTCTGTAGCATGTTTCAAAATCTTAGACCGGAAATGCCCTGTCGTCAGCCATATTGGACTTGCTGTTAAATGCGATACCTGTTCCACAAGTACCGGTACCGTTGAACCATTAAGAGCGCTTCTGGAATAGGTCTCGGCGGGTTGCGAGTTTGCTAGAATCAGCCATCACCTACTCCAGAATCGGCCATCGCTAGTGACTAGATTGATGGAGCTAGATATGTAAATAGTTTTTCATCAATAAAATAGACAATTAACGTACTAATTCCTACCAGTTAAACCGATTCCGTCTTCACCTCCTCTAGTGGTACTAGAAATAAACTGCCCTATGCGATCACCTTTCTTGATTTCAAATTGCTTATTGGAATGGTTATATAAAATTACTTTTACAACGCCACGATAATATCAATAGAATGTTTTGCAGCTAAGCCCGAGGGAGGAACAATCCTAACATAGCATCCTTCTGGAAGTTCAATCATGAATCCAGTATCAACTGTTTCTTTTCCTCGACCCGGAGCAATATAATTGTAGGCACTTCGCAAATAAAAACCGGCCGCTTTAGATGTGCTTCTCGTGCAGGGGCAGTAGCTTCTTTTATAACTTTAGTGAACCGTAGAAGTTTAACTGAAGTATTGTATTCATCAGACATTTTTAATAAGTAAATTTTAAAAAAATTCGAAGCAATAGACAATTAATTATGTACGTGATTCCCGATCACGTACAGAATTAATTGTCAATACCCAGTGAGGAAGAATGAGTTGTAGCACGAGTTGTATCAGCAGGAGGTGTATCAGCATATTTTCAGAATTGTCATTGCAGGGCTCTTTAAAATGACGTTTGGATACATTAAAGGAAAGGAAACTGCAATAGATCGGCACATCATGCATAATTGAAAAATATGAAATCCTCCGATTGATCATCGAAGGGAAAGTTAAGGGTAAAATTTCAATAAGGTGACGCTAGAATTGATGAATGAAGGATCTGAGGAGTTGACTCGAACGAAGAACGACAGGGATCTTCAGGGGTGCAGTTTTTTGGGCCAAAATACCTAATTGAATCGGCAACCTCCGTAGGGAGACGGCGCTATAAGAAGAAGATGTAAATCCTGTAATAGGTTCTTGTTGTCTTTATTATCTGATGGACTATAAGAATTTCTTTAGGCTACTTGATTATTGGTCCTTCGAATAAAAATAGTAATTAAACAAATTTCTAAATAAATAAATAAAAATTTAATTAATTTTTTTTTAATTTTAATTAAATATCGTTGGATTTGTACTTGGGTAAAAGCTACATAGAAGTAACAGCCACGAACATAAGCCAGTGAAACTAGATTAAATTGAATTAAAAATATTTTCAATTTAAATAAAAAAAAAGTTGAATTCAGAAGAGATTGAAATTAAACATAAGAAAATAAAGTTTTAAATAACAATTTTAATTCTACAAATTAAATTCAGCCTTATAGCGTCCTTTGAGACCTGCAGGCATAGAAAGAGCGGACTAAATGTTACAAAGTTAATTTAGCAAGCCAAATTCTATCTTATAGTGTACTTTGAGATCCACAGGTATAAAAGCATCGGATAAAATATTACAAATTTAATTTGGCAACTTAAATTCTGCCTTATAGTGTCCTTTGAGACCCGCATGCATGAAACAAGTAAATTAAATATAACTAATTTAATTTTACAAAAATATTCAGCCTTATAGTGTCATTTGCGACCCACAGGCATAAAACAAGGAAATTAAATATTATAAATTTAGTTTTACAAATAAATTCAGCCTTAGAGTGTCCTTTGAGACCCGCAGGCATAAAACAAAGAAATTAAAGATTAGAAGTTTAATTTTACAAATAAATTCAGTCTCCAGTGTCCTTTGAGAACCACAGATATAAAACAAGGAAATTATATATTATAAATTTAATTTTACAAATAAATTCAGCCGTATAGTGTCCTTGGAGACCCAGAGGGAAGAAACAAGGAGATTAAATATTAGAAGTTTAATTTTACAAATAAATTCAGTCGCCAGTGTCATTTGAGACCCACAGGCATTAAACAAGGAAATTAGATATTATAAATTTAATTTTAAAAATAAATTCAGCCTTAGAGTGTCCTTTGAGACCCGCTGGGATAAAACAGTGAAACTAAATAGTAGAAGTTTAATTTTACAAATAAATTCAGTCTCCAGTGTCCTTTGAGATCCACAGGCATAAAACAAGGAAATTAAATATTATAAATTTAATTTTACAAATAACTTCAGCATTATAGTGTCCTTGGTGACCCGCAGGCATGAAACAAAGAAATAAGATATTATTAATTTAATTTTACAAATAAATTCAGCCTTAGAATATCCTTTCAGACCCACAGGGATAAAACAAGGAAATTAGATATTAGAAATTTAATTTTACAAATAAAATCACCCTTGGAGTGTCCTTTGAGACCCACAGATATAAAACAAGGAAATTAAATATAAGAAGTTTAGTTTTACAAATAAATTCAGTTCCAGTATCCATTGAGATCCATAGGCATAAAACAAGGAAATTAAATATTATAAATTTAATTTTACAAACAAATTCAGCCTTATAGTGTCCTCGGAGACCCACAGGCATAAAACAAGGAAATTAAATCTTAGAAATTTAATTTTACAAAAAATTCAGCCTTCAGTGTCCTTTCAGACCCACAGGAATAAAGTAAGGAAATCACATATTAGCAGTTAAATTTTGCAAATAAATTCAGCATTCAGTGTCCTTTGGGAACCAGAGACAAAATACAAGGAAATTAAATGTTAGTAATTTAATGTTAAACATAAATTCAGCCTTATAGTGTCCTTTGAGACGCACAGGCATAAAACAAGGAAATTAGATATTAGAAATATAATTTTACAAATATATTCATCTTTCAGTGTCCTTTGAGACCCACAGACATAAAACAACGAATGCCGTGTACGCATAAAGTGACAGTGTACTTGTTCTAGTCCACTTACATCGTATGAACTAAGGAACGGACTGACAAAATTCCCCAGTTATTTGTCATAATGTACAATAAAATATATTAAATTGGGGCATTCTATGACACGAACCTCCTCATGTTTGCGAACACTGCCTCATGTGCGCGAGCGAACATTTCACGACATCTCGCGACATTTGGGAGCGTGGCACGGCGTGAGCGTCAAGGTGTTTGACGATTATAATGTAACTAGATTTAAAAACATAACTGATTTCTAACTTGATTCTACGAGGGGTGTACTCAAAAAAATGTACAGGGGCATTTCAAAAAATTTAATATTGTTTAACGCTAGATGTGATTTGACTTTGTAACTATATTTGTAACTAAATATATTACCGGGGTCGATATAAAAATAATATATACAAGGGCGTTTAAAAAAAATGATTAAAAAATATTGAAATGTGATTAGCAGTAAATCAAAATGACTTAATTTGACAACGTTTAAAGTTGACAGGAGTCAAATAAAAATCCAATATGGCGGACGACATGGCATTTTTGATCTGAGATTTTGAAACTTGGTACAGAGAATAGAAATGGCGCGTAATTTAAAAAAAATTAAACAATTCAAATTCGTGGCGTGGAACGGCGTGAGCGTTAATGAGCATAAAATGAAAAGTAACTCTAGATTTTAGAAATCTTAGTAACTAGGTAGGGATTTTACGAGGGGTGTACGCAAAACTAATATACAGAGGCATTTCATTATCCTTTGCCCTAAATCATTCTAAATAAATATTGTCTTTTTTCTTAAATAGCTAAGCTTTACATAGATCATCTATTTGATTACACCTATTTCTAAACCCCACAAATATTATTGCAGGTACGTTCAGTTGGCGGTGAATCTGTCACGATATAAATAATATCGACTAAGACTAACTAGGAATACGTTTTATTCTTTTTTTCACTTCAGGTGGGACCGATAAAAATAAATAATTCAATATTCTCGTATAAACATATTTTAATCAATTGGAAGGTGTAAGTGTCAGAGTACTTTAAGTACATGACTGAAGCAGATGTAGACCAGTTTCTCTACTAAGCTAATAGGCTAGACGAACTAAATTACAAATTAATAAAACTAATTTTTCATTTTACATCCTCTCGACTTTATAAATCTATCCGGTTTTATGCAATCAATATTTAAATAAGATATTCGATCTTAAATAATCGTTTCCTCTCATTTTGCTGGTTTTTTTAGTTTCGCATAATTTCATTTAATATAGAAAATCATCTTTCTTGTCGCTTACTAAAAATAAGCACTGTCAATGTGTCGTTCGGTTTTATAGTTATTAAAAGCAAGATAACTAATTAGAAGGCATTTCTGTTGCTTTTAAATTATTTTTGGTACATATATACATTACAGTGGCGTGTATAGATCATGCGAAAAAAGGGGATGATAAAGAGTAAAATAATTTTTTTTTTGATCCGAAGTAGTCACTGTTTACAAAGCAGAAGAAAATATTATCTTACGTAGAATGAAGTGCCATGGCTCTATTTTCTTTTGCAAACCTATCTATGACGCCATTATAAAAACTTTTTGAGATGACAATTCATCTGACGAAAACAGCGGTAAACAATCTAAACGCCGCCCAAACACGGCTAGCCTACCAGGAAACTTATTCGCTATACAAACAACAGGAAGTCTCTTGCAGATAAAAATTGGTAAAGCGGAAACAACTTGAAGCAACTTTATAAACTTCTACAAAAATTAGAGCCGACGTTAGGGAATCATGCTCTAATCCAGATTGTCAAAGACATTAAAGCTGTGCACAAAGACCAGAATGGGGAATGCTCTTCGTATGTTCATAGTAACGTACACCTAAAAGATAAATCCACCAGCCCAATCCGCTCTCAAAAAAGGGCATTGGACTGATTTACAGAAAGAACCTTCCTTGTTGAAATTACCTTCATTGAGAACTTTCCAAATGACTTTGCTTTAGTTCACTGTGTAAGCTCACTGTATAAAGATCTACAACTGAGTCAGGGTGTAGCAGTGCAATTAAAAGTGAGATATGGAAGAAGAGACGAAATTTCTAATCAAAAATTATATGTCGGGGGAGTAGCAGTGCTAAAAGACGTAATTGATAAATCAGCTGGACAACAGCACAGAATAGATAGAAATGAATATTTTACTTCATAACAAGAACTCACTATTATGACAAGTCTTCGGAATAAAACATAAGCGCGGCATGAAATCCAAGTATACGCCATAGAAGACTCCACCAGAAAAAGAGATGAAATGAAGAGAACAACAAGGAACAACCTCAGCAAGGATTTATTAGATACAAAGAGTTACACGCAACGCATAACTGGAGAAGATCTGGTTAAAATGAGAGACCAAACTGAAACTACTGAAGACATAACGCTGACAGAGTCTGGTCAAAGTAAATAGTCTATAGTCAACAGGAAAACCCAGAGCAAAAATACAGAATATGAGGAAAGCCGGAAGGAATTTATAAAATCCGGACCTTCAACTAGGAAGAAAAAATCTGAAGCATTAATCATCAAATGCAGCGAATCCAGATCATACGCGGAAACTCTGAAGCAAGTGAAGGAAACTCTACACCCCGAAAAAGACGTATTAAAGCCTAACAGTAAAACAAGAAACGGTCACCTTATTCTGCACCTTCTGAACGGGAAGGGCAATGCTGGAAAGCTTAGGAAGAAAATTAACTCAAAGCATAGAAGCACACACGGTTACGCAACAAATACTCTTCCAAATAAAAGACATTGACGAAGTAACTACTGCAGGAGAAGTAGCGTGTGCCCTTGGGCAGATAAGCGAGGAAGATGAGCCTGGAAGAATCATAATCACTAGTATGAAGTATTCGTTTAGAGGAATTCAACGTAAGTATACGTGAGAGCTAGGAAAACGATTGCTGACAAAAAACAAAATTACTATCAGCTTTGTAAAGTTCAAAATAAGAGAGAAACTTCTAGAACCAAAATGCTTGAAATGCTGAAACAGAGGCCACATAGCATCAAAATGCGATTCTCAAGACCAAGCAAAGCAGACTACTGCTTTGCTTGGATCAGCAAGCAGCTGATCGCATGGGAAAACCTACAAGAACCGTTCGCGCATAAAAGCAGACAAGCGGGCGAGGAGGTAAAGTTTCTACAAATAAACCTGAACAAAAGCAAAATCGTTTTTTGATCTCCTTATCCAAGACATGCTCGAGGAGCGCATAGATTCTAACCTTATCAGCGAACAACACAAAGGAGCGACTGAGGGATAAGGGTGATACATGCACTACAGGAATTATAACTAATCCCAGTATAACCATCCATCCGAACTTAATAACTACAGATCAGGAATAGTGATGCCAAAATTGAAGAGTATGCACATCATTAGCTGCTATGCCTCACTGAACAAACAGATACGTGACTTCGAAAGCCAACTGAATGACTTTGACGTGTTGACTAGAGCATGCAACACAGAAGTACTTATAGCTGGAGATTTCAACTTCAAGTCAACTGGATGGGGTTCAATACATCAATGGGGTGAATACATTCCTCTCATGATAATATACCCACGTCTGCATATGCAAGCCAATCTAGAAAAAGAAGGTCCACATGGAAGCATTTATAATTGCTCAGACTGGGTGGATGAATAAGGAGTTGTTTCTCGATTGGATAAAACATTTTAAGGAACACATAGAAACAACTCTTGAGAATCCGGTGTTATTGATCCTTGATAATAACTGCAGTCATATTTCCCTCAACATCTAAAACTATTGTCGTGAGTATGGCATTCATATGATAACTTTGCCACCACATACTTCCCATCGAACACAGCATTTGGATTTAATTGTGTTTGGACGACTAAAAATGCGTTGCATAAGGAGTGCCAGACACATATGGATATGAATCATTACGAGAAATTAACGCCTCTACAACTTATTCTTCTTTTTACGAAAGATTACCTCAAAATTGCCAATGCGGAAAGGACTCTTAAAGGCTTTAAAGCTGCAGGTATCTGGCCGTTTGATTTAAATATTTTGGAACAATTAACTGAGGATGGAAGTGATTAGCGGCCACATGAATTTATTTCTCCAGAAGGACCAGTACATGTAGATTCAGAAACAGTATGGTTTTCTCAAAAGAAATCCTGAAGTCTCTATACGACTCCCAGAAGCTGTAAGTGCTAATTGGATCCTTGCTTTCAATTTCCAAGAACTTAAATTATATATCGATCATTTGAACCAGTCCGTGAAGAATCACATGATTCTTCCATATTGAATCTTCTATGTGGATGAAACGGGGATAAAGATTACCTCAAAATTACCAATGCGGAAAAGGCTGTTAATGGTTTTAAAAGTGCATCTGGCAGTTTTGGCCTTTTGATTCAAATATTTTTGAACTACTAACTGAAGTAGGAAGTGAAAGCCGTAAGAGACACAAGGTGTATTAGTGAATGATCCAGATAATGTACAATCTAGTACATCAGGCACAAATAATCCAGTTCAGTTTGATGAAGATATCGATATTATATATTCTGAGCCCACCGAAAAAGAGATTATGTATGATAGGAATCGCCTGAGTCCTCCGCCCACGTACCTTCCAGCACTATTTCTCCATTGCCGGATAATAAGAAGAAGTAAGAAAAAAGAAAAGGGCAGGGTAAGAAAAGTAAACAGCACTCACTTCCACCCCAATGAAGGCTTTGTTGGAAGATAAGGAATGGAAACGTACGATAAAAAACGAAAAAGAAGTCAATGGAAAGAAACAAAAGGTATGCAGAATTAAAAAAAGAGACCAAGAATTATTCAACTTCTGAAGATGATGTTGATGAAATTTTTTTATGTGACGATGAAGATGATTGTGATGAGCAATTTTATGATGAAGGACAGTCAGGTGTTAATGAATTGTGCGTAATATAAAATAATTTTTTTTTGTACAGATGCGTGCCATGCGGAAAGTGGGCACATGCTTTGTGTAGTGGCGCGAATTCTGCGGACAATTTTATCTGTGCATTTTGTGAATAAGTATACCAACACCTATAATTAACTAAACTTTTTGTTTTATTTGTAAAAAAAAAACCTTTAATCAAGCTATTTGGGGCCTTAAAATTATGTACGAAATTAGACGAATAACGTACGGAATTACACGCAAGTGGTCGGGTAATTCCCTACGTATAACTTTATAAAAGCATTTGTTTTTGATGCTTTCATACTAATTGCATTCAAATGTGCTTTATTCACGTAAAAGTAAACTAAATTTAGGACGACTTGATACATAATTCTCTGTCTTGTATTAAATTGATTCAAAGAAAAGGATGTTTAAAGTTAGGTGCACGATATTACCCCCCGCTATCCTAAGTGATGAAGAAACATCTAGTATGATTTTGGCAAAAGTTGTTATTAGTCAAAGCACTACATTTTATAAAGTCAAATTAGTTTCTTTATTTGATTTACGTAAATAAATTTCAAACATCAAATAATTAAACTAGCAAACAAAGCAAATCAAATTATACACATTGAGATTTAAAAGAGTCAATACAACATTTTCAATCTGTAATGTACGCTACTAAAAAAGGAAAAAAAAATTAACAGATACATTAAGCAATCCCCTAAATAAATAGCATTCAATTGACCAATCTCAATACGACGACGACCGCATTGACCAAAGACATAACTTTTTTATTAGATAAAAATCGACACATTTTCAACCCTCAAAAAAAGTGTACCCACAAATTTGAAGCAAGCAATAGAAAGGAAATTGTTCTGCTAAAAGGTTTCACCCTTGTATGAATACATAAAAAAATGTATATTGTTGTTATTTAGGTCTTTTGTGATTTCTGCTGTAATTTTTTATACTTCTGTACGTACGCGATTATGAGAAATAAAGACCATTTAATGCAAGTAAATATTATACATTTTTTGGTATGCATAGATTTTTTTAATATAGCTACTTTTACGGGACGGTTACTTTTGTATAAAATCTATAGCTAGCTTTTTTGTTAGAGATCGATTTACCATATTGAAAATACAATAAATGCCTATATATTTTCATTTATTTCTATTTAAAAAGTTATTGATATATACGCTTGTCTTTTCCTACTTATTATATTTCCAAAAACTACATATCCATCTATCACATACTGGAAGTTAGAAGTTATTTAATATTAAATTTTTTTTATTAATCTCTTGTATGATGAACTATTAGTCCTCTATCTGCCGTTGTAGCTGGATTCACATAAACAAACTTAATAACCCTACAGAAAAAGGATACCGAGAGCATTAAGAATACTCCATCGTATTAATTCACTAAGTATCCCCATTATATCAAACTCCCCTATCCCCCCTTCATAATATTTCCTTCTCTAATTAACAACCCTTTCTCTTCACAATCTCTCTCAATATCTTTTTCATAATGTCGATACCTCTCCCATCCGGCCCCACTGTTATCCTCCAATTCTCCCCATCAACCTTTCCCGTTCATTCCACTCCAACCCACCACATTCTCTTAACCAGTGCAACCATGTTTCGGCACCTCACCCACAAATTCTACTCTCTCTCTCTCTCGCTCTGAAACACGCATCCAAAATCTATTGCCACGCTCTTCACTACCAGACCTGAACCTCGCAATCATCTTCTTCTCACCTATCAACAAACCAGATTTCAAATATTCAGGCATCCCTTTATCCACCCTAATCCATTCATACTTATTATTGAACCTATTTCCTCGTATTCTTTGCAACCTCTCTTCTATATCAACATCTATCACTCTCTCTACTACCTCATTTACTATGTCCTGCACATACACATTTCTATCCCCCCACCTAGTCATGGACCATCCAATTCTTTCATACATATTTCTCCTATCATCTACCCATGCATTCTTACCCCCTCCTTTCATGCCCTCTAAATATATATCCTTCACAAATCTCCTATCCCCATCCATCCATACTTTCCTTTCTAACATAACCAACTTTTTTACTCCAGTCATCCAAGTCATCCCCCTTTGCAAACCATCACCTTCGTTTTGTCAACATTCAATTCAAGTCTCCGTCTATCCATGTACCTCTTCACTCTCCCAATCATCTCATTCAACTCTTCCCTTCTACATGCCAAACAAACCATATCATCAGCATACGTCATCGACCATACCTTATACCTTACAATTCATACTTCCACCCCCTGCTTGTCCCTTCATCAGAACCTCTTCTGAACCAGATATGTATATATTAAAGTCTGACACTTCCTCATTCACTCTTGCCCTCACTTTCGATCCTTCATATAGACCCTTAATCATTCTCACCGCTCCAAAAGGAATCCCTACCTCTACCAATCTATCCCCCAACTTCTCGCTTATAATCTTATCAAATGTCGCCTTGAGGTAAACGAACAACAAATACAACTTCTTCTGTTCCCAATATCTTGATTTATAACATAATTCATCGTTACTAAGTTGTCCACTGTCCCCCTGCCTCTTACAAATCCATTCTGCGTTTGCGAAATAATCCCTTTTGGCCTTAGCTCCTCTGACAGCATTCCATTTATAATCCTAGCATACAATCTATACAGACCATCCATAATCGCAATTCCTCTATAACTATGTACATTTTCCCTATTACCTCTATTATATACCGGCAATCTCTCCTGTCTTGAACTCTTCTGGCACACATTTACACCCCATCTATATTCTATTCATTCCTCTAACCACTGTTCTCAGCCCCTCCTCATTTAAGCAACCCCATACCTCAATCGGTATCCTGTCTGGTCCTGCTGCTTCTACGTTCTTCATCTTCTCGACTTCTCGCGTTTCATCTCTTCTATACTTATTTCCATCACATCTTCAACATACACTACATCCCAACTCCTTTCCTTTAACATTTTTTCTGTATTCTTATTCAATCCAGCCAACTCTCCTCTACACTTCTCCTCTACACGATTTTCCTCTTATTCTCAGATACATCCACACATCTCTTTCACTCTTCAAATTCATTATCTCTTCTTTTTCCATTTACATATTCCTTTCTGCTAACCGTTTATCCTCATCTAACCAATTTCTAACCCATTCAACATTCACTTGTTTAAAAACATCTTTCTCCTTCCTTCTCTTTACACTTCTTTCCCTTCCTATAAAATCCTTACCACCTCTCTAACTATCTCCTCTACCTTCACCACTTCGTCCCAATGCACTTCTTTCATTCATCTCTCCATCTCTTTTCTCATCCCCTCATTCCATGCGAATGATCTTTCCCCTATCTCAACCACACCCCTTTCAATTCTTCTTGTATTTAACCTATCGTCCATACACCACTCTGTCTCCAAGCGAAAAAGGTCAGATTCAACCCTTTTTCCAATACTCATTCTTTCCAACTAGTCAGTCCCTATTTCATTCATAACCATATAGTCTTCAATTCTTCTTGTATTTAACCTATCATCCATACACCACTCTGTCTCCAAGGGAAAAAGGTCAGATTCAACCCTTTCTCCAATACTCATTCTTTCCAACTAGTCAGTCCCAATTTCATTCATAACCATATAGTCTGCTACAGAACCAGCCTCGTGCCCTCTAAATGTACAATTACCTTCCCAAACACGTCTCACACATCCATTTCCCACTACTAACCCCGTTTCATCTATCGACTCTAAAAATCTCTTTCCTTCTACATTTGGCACATTATCCATCGATATTCTCTCTACATATGCTTCCTCATCCCCGATAAATTTTCATCCACTTTCTCCTATCCTCACATTCCAATCCCCTATAATCATTAACGCATCCCATCATCCACTTTCAACCTCACAATTTCACTCACATTTTTCTCAAAGCTACTCCAATCTTTGTTCACATACACTGTAGTATTTTATTCTCCATACTAATCAACCTTCCCATTCAACATTTTCTGCGCTCATTTCTCTTATTCCATTCTTTAAAGCAGTTACCATTCCTACACTCGTTCTCCCCATTGTGCACCTCCTTCGTGCCCCTTGCATCCTCCACACAAATCCAGCTGGAAATTTATTTGTTACATCCGTTCAACATCTGCGGTGGGAAATAGAATTCATGATTTGCTTTCATAATTTGGAATCATACTTCAATACCGGATATAATTTACTAGCTGTCTTTCTGGCTATTATTTCTCACGTTTAATATGGCCTATTCAATTTAATTTACTATGAAACGTGCATCCCAGATACGTTACCGTTTTCTTTATTTTAATTTTCTTGTTATTGAATTGAATTGGGGCTTCTTTTCTTTTAATTTTTCCAAATTTAATTATCTCCGTTTTGCTGGCATTTATTTTATGTTTCCAAATTGTACAGTATTCTGCAATTACTTTTAACCCTTTTTCCAATCTAATTCTTGCCACTACTGGATTTGTATTAACGGAGACGATCGCTGTATCGTCTGCAAACTGTAATACCGCAGTTTGTTTCAGGTGACTCAATTTAGGCGTGTTTCTTACAAAAATGTTGAATAACACCTGTGAAAGTGGTGAGCCTTGCGGTAGCCCTTCAGTGGCTTGGCGTTTGCTTGATGTTTAGTTTTTTGCCTCTAGCTTTCTGTACAATTGCTTCCAATTTAGCAGGCTGTTGGACCGCAGCTAATTTTTCACGTAACCCAAATTGATTTCTTTCTGCAAATTCTTGGATTCTATTTTTGATAATTACTTTTGTAACTTTTGCGTAGCTGTTTAATAATCTAATGGGTCTTCTATTTTCCGGATCTGCTGGGTTTTTGTCCTTTTTCGGAATCATTATAATGAATGCGTTTATCCATGAGTCCATGAGTTTGGAAAGTAGTTGTAGATTATAATTTTATTTATAATCTCTATTAGAGTATCTATTGTCTGTGTAGAGAGTAACTGTAGTGCTGTATTTGGATAATTTCGCTGTATCCATAATTTCGTACTCTACTGCGCCTTGCGTGGGTTTAGCTAATAATTTTTTTAAAAAACCTTAGTTATTTTTCAATTGTAATTTTTTTATACATTTCAGTGTTCTCAAAGAAATAACTGTGTTAATAATATTATAATATTTAATTTTTTTTTCGCGTGAAGCTTGTGATAAAATTAAAGTAAATAGTAGTGGACAGTGATAAAAGATCCTATACCAATTAAAGAATCAATCTCTCTGTCAGAAATTGATATATTTTCAATTTATACATTTGCTGATTATTAATCACTTATTATATTTGGTTAATTGTAAGGAATCTAATTAATGTGCAAAATAAAGTAGTAGTAAGACCTTTATTGGAATTTTCAAAAATTATTTAGAGAATCAAAAGAAATATAATATCAACATAAATATAAGTAAAAAATAAAAACAAGTACAAAAGGAATATTAATACCTAACCTAACAAAATATTACAATCCTAAACTACATTAAGAGGGAAGGGAAGACCCGTGCTTTATTATCTTTCCCCCTCTAACTCCCCCTACCGTCCCCTCCTTATCCATAAGCCTCACCCCTACCCCTTATCTCTCCCCCCTTCTTTCCACGCACCCTTTCTCTTAGCTCATCTTATTTATTTCTTTAATTATCCTTCTCATAATGACTAAACCCTTACCCTCTTCACCCAAACTAACCCCCCAATTTTCCCCCAATTCCTTATCTTTCTCACTCCATTCTATCCCCTCACACTCATTTATCCAGTGCATCCATTTTTCCTCTTTTTTCCCACATATCCTACACATTCTCTCGTGATCTTTCATCCAGTATTTATTATCCACCTCCTCATTCCCACATCTAAATCTAGCAATCAATCTTTTCTCTCCCATACATAAGTCTGATTTCAAATAACTTGCAGCACCTTCTTTACCTAATATCCACTTATACTTAACGTTATATCTACTTCCTCTTATTCTTTCTTCTCTCTCTTGCATATCCACATCGTTTATCCTCTCCATAATCTCATTATCTAATTCAACCCTACCATCCAATCATTCTATTCATTTTTACCCTGGACTTTATCCATTCATTCCCACATCCATCCCTCCACCAGCTTGCATTCCTTCCTTATAAACTTCCTAACTATCCTTCTTCCATACAGATCTTCCCTTCAAATTTCACCATTCTATTCACGCCACTTATCCAACATTTCTGTTTTCCCATCTCCTGTAACACTATCTCATTCCTGGTATTCCTATCCGACCCTAACATCCATTTCATACATCCAATCTGCACTCTCTCCATCCTCTCTCTATCTACAACTTCCCATAGTTCTGCACCATACATCATAATACTATTCACGCAAACATCCATTATTTTCAACCTCATTCTCACTTAATCTTCAAATCTTCTCTTCCATACCCTTCTCATTCTCTCCATTGCACGCCTTGTCTTCTTCGACAACATACCCACGTGGCTTTTACATGACCCATTTTGTGCCAATAAAAAACCTAAGTAACTAAATGGCTTCACCCTTTCAATCCACCCTCCCCCTATCTCAACACACATCCTTCCTACAATCACTACCTCCTCTCTTACACACCATTACTTTCGTCTTTTCACCACTCATTGCCAAGCCCCTTTTATCCATATATACCTTCACTTTATCTATCATTTCATTCTTTTCCTCCCTGCTACTCATCATACATACTATATCGTCCGCATATGACAAAGACCTTATCTTCTCCCTCCCAATACCTCCTCCATGACTGATAAATATATATTAAAAAGACATGAGCTAAGTGAGCATCCTTGTCTAACCCCTCCTGCTGGTCTCAAACCATTCATTTCAGTGTTCTCAAAGAAACAACTGTGTTAAGAATATTATATTGAATTTTTTTTTCGCGTGAAGCTTGTGATAAAATAAAAGTAAATAGTAGTAGTAGACAGTGATAAAAGATACTATACAAATTAAAGGAGCAATCACTCTGTCAGAAAGTAGATACTTGAAATTGATATGTTTTCAATTTATTTTTTTGCTGATTATTAATTATTTATTATATTGGGCTAATTGTAAGGAATCTGATTAATGTGCAAAATAAAATAGTATGTTAGCACATTTCTTAACTAAGCAAAAGTTTTAAGCATGTACACCTGCTGGTTGTAACTATGCAAGAATAAAATCATAGATAACCACTTAAGGAAATATAAAAAAAAAATGCGAATGGGTTGTAATTAATTTAATAAACGCGCGTCTGCTGTTAAAAATAAAACAAATTTTCTTTACATTTAGATGCATTTTCTTCGAATTTAGTTTACTATACATGGAAATAATTGACTTATGAGAAAAAAGAATTCTATTAAACAATTGTCTATTTTTGAAATAGTCTGTGCCAGTTGCGATTTTAAACCATAGACACCCTTTGTTGAGGAACTTATGTAATTTTAAATAATTTAAGAAGAACACACTGTATTAAATTCAATATCGTAAAATGGCAATA
>WYDF02278849.1:0-11972 GCA_009867245.2 Adranes taylori | reverse complement strand
TGCTTTACTTTCAATATCCACAAAAATAGACATTTGTTCTTCATCAACAATGTCACATGATTCCTCAAGTGCTATTGGGTAATAAGACGCCTTCAGCAGAAGTTCGAGCAATTGTTAGCAGCTAAAAATTTTGATTCTTCTTGTATTGCTTCTTACCGACAATGGAATACATTAAATTATGGCAACAACATCATTTTTCTCTTCAAAAAGTGCCGTGGGCACTTCCAACATACAATTTTTACTATCACATAGACTGTAAATGGCCTCTAGTGTATATTAAGCATCCAACTCACACGCAAACCTGCTTCTGCAGATATTTCTTGCTCGCTCATAGAGGAGAACTCGTGAGGTTGTGTTTTTTTTTGTAAGGAGCTAGATATGCCTGAAGTTCTTCTCGACGAGCTTCACTACCCAGAGGAAAATTTTTTATGGAACTGCTGATGAGTAGTTTCTTAGTGTCGTTTTCAATTGGCACTTTTACCAAGAGCGGCAGTTTTATTGCATATGAAGCAGCCTGGAACGGCTCCAGGCCTATCAGGCAGCCTAAAACAATATTGTCCTCTTTAGGATCCATATCGATGCAAAAAGCGATATATATATATAAGCCCCGACAATATCAAAACAATTTAATAAAAGCTCCGTACGAGATCGCAACTACTACTGACGAAGTGACGATAATATTTGTCTATTTTATTTAGATTCGTCCTTTATAAGAATACCGCCGGCTGGCACAAAGTGTCAAAGCTATTGTTAAAGCATCCGAGTTAAAACTATTATAAACTGTGATTAGCTTTAATTGTTCGTCAACAAAATGCTACAAGACACGCGCTTCAAACTTGAAGCTGGCATCCCACAAGGGTCTGTCCTTGCTTCTCTTTTGTACATCATGTACTGCTATGATTTTCTACCTCCAACCATTCCAGATACCGATAGTGCTCTGTATGCTGATGACACAGCTTACTGGGCATGCTCCATAAACGCGGAAACTGCAAACCGTCATCTGCAGTCATCTTTAGACAATTTTTCAAAATGGGCACCAAATCACCCCTAATCCGAGCAAAACTCAAACCATCTTCATTCAGTATCCCAACCATGTCAAAAAGATACATCATAGCCGCGCCTACATCAAACTCCGACTCTGGAACGAACCCACTTCGTTAAAAGACGAAATCTGCTATGTAGGTGTCAGACCTAAACTACACCCTTTTCAGGGTACGCAAACGCGTGAACCGGATCTCCACGCTTTAGAGCCTTTCATACAAAAACTCTACATCACACTTACAAAACCTATATTAGCCCACTGATAGACTATAGAGCTGTTAATACACAAGTGCACAAACTACTACCTGTCAACGAAGAATACTTCGAAAAATTCACAGGTTACACTTCTAATTTCCGAGTGCGCTATAAGTGGCATAAGTGGCACTAAGTGGTAATAAGAGTGCGCTATAAGTGACACTTCAATAAGTCTGAAAAGCTCAAACTGAAATAATTTTGGTATGCCAAGAAGGTATGGACAAAAACAAGAAGCGTTCAGGATAAAAAACAATATAGAAAGCTACAGAAAGAGGTAAGAAATATTACCCAAAGTAAAAAAGATTCCAGATGAGAAAAAGATATTGAGGACGCCAATGAAGAAAAAAGGAACTTTATGAAGAAAATAGAGAGAAATAAAGATGCCAACGTACTTCTCGAAACAGATATAGGATTAGGCTGCGGCAACAGAAACTGTAGCTAAGCACTTGGCAAGAAAATTCACAACCACTGAACCGATGCGGTAACAGAAAAACAAGTGTGTTGCAATAATTACAAAAAATTCCAAGGAGTAATCAAAGTTGGTTTCAAGCAGAAGTTATATAAAGCAAAATAAAACAGCTAAACCTCAAAAAAGCCCCAGACTACGATGGGACACCAAATAGGAATCTCCAACTGCTACCAGTGGAAATCATCAAATAAATCACAAAGCTGTACAATGCAATAATTAACTATCATCACTACCCAGAATGTTGGAAGAAGCAAATGTCATAACGATACAAAAAAAAAGGAAAAACCCCAGCTATTCCTGAAAATAGCAGACCCATATCATTAATAAATGATCTATCTAAAGTTTTAGAATCCTTATTAAAGGATAATATCCAAAACTGGGCTGAAGAGAATGAAAATATTCTTCCGAATCAATTTGGATTTAGGCAAAAACTAGTGGTCATTCTGCAAGCAGCTCTATTCGAAGCTATTAAAAGGAATCAAAGGTAGTCAACGCGCAATCTGTGCCATCATGAATTTAGAGAAAGCATAAGACAAAGTGTGGAACAGTGCACTGTCGTTCAAACTCCACAAACTAGGGATGGACAACGATATTATTGCAACTATACATTCCTTCTTAAATAATAGAATGTTTCGAGTGAAGGTAGAAGACGAGGTATCAGAGTGGAAAATAGCTGAAGAGGGACTACCTCACGGCTTGCCTCTTAGCCCAATATTATATAATAACAAAGTAAAACATCATTGTTTTATGCAACAAATTAAATCAACAAAACATACGAACGCATGAATAACAATCGAAAATATGCATAAACATCGCACCGATCTGCATATCGTGTTCGATGCAAACCGATCACCATCGCTTCTAATACCATTTCCTATCAGAAAGAGACACAGCAATGAAGCGACGATCGTAATTGTTCTGCGTTGTTGAGTTGAGCGTTGATGAATGTAAATCTTTATGATTTATACAAATCCTCGTTTAAACAAGCAATTAATTTGCTAGTCTCTTGAAAGTAATTTTTAAATTTCAGTTTTTTTCATAAGTTTCAAAATTAGTTGTATTTAAAAATGACTAGTGGACATTTGGAAATGATGTTGATATAAACAATATTTATTAGTCACGTATAGATTTTATTTTAAATAAAATTTAGAAAATATTTAATATTTAAAATATTAAATATAATTTTTAATTTAATAAAAAATGCATACAAAATTATTTATGATGTAATAAATAGTTTCACTCAAAAACTTAAGACAGTATTCCCAAAAGTAAACTATTAAAAAATATATAAATATAAGTTATTTTACATTATTTTGTTGGTATTTTGTTATTATTTGTTGGTATTTTGATCACCTAATACTAATCACACTAATAAAAAGTCAAATTAGTTATTTTCTGATGCAATTGATTGGACTGGATCTGTATAAGATTCTATTTTAGTTTTAATTGTTGTAAGGAGACCCGTTGCCTACTGCTATTTAATGCGACACTCTCTAATGAACGAATTAATCGATAATGAGATGTATCTATTATGCATCTAATTAATTTTTAAAAGCTTTTGTATCCAAATACCTTATAGGTGACTTTGTAAATTTAGACCTTCATTAAATTTAGTTTGTATTATAGAAATAAGAAGAATATACATAAAAGTACTCAGGATGGGAAAGAAGCCATTGTTTTGAAAAATGATCAAAAATTTTCTTAATGTTGTAGTAGGTCTCAGTGTTAGGGTCCACATTTTAATTTAATGAAAATCAAGTGTTCCAAAACTCCATTTATTAACAACTTGCATAGTAGATACGAGACACGGCCAATGTGCGTTTGAAATGTTTCGGGGACACAATTGCCCCTTTTTCGGAAACTAAATAAACAGTTTTATATAAATATTATTAAATGAAAGGAGCAATTGTTATTCGGGAGTAATCGTTATTTGCTCCTTTCGTTTAGTTATATTTATATAAAGCTGTTTATGTACTTTACGAAGAAGGGGTAACTGTGTCGCCGAAATATATCAAATGTACATTTGTTGGGCCTCGTAACTGGGGACACCTAATATCTTCTTCTTCCTTTTCGTCCAACGTCGTGACCAACGTGTCGTGACTACAGTCGATGTTGACGTTGAATATGGCCACCTTCTAATCCCTGTATTATTCGTTTAACAGTGGATTTCCAGGTCTGTCGATCGTTCCTTTGGCGCGTTGCTTTAGTAAAATTTGTTTCTGTTAGTTTCGAAATACTATCGGTATACGTTGTTGGTGATCGGCCCCGTTTCCTTTTCCATTCCGGTTTTCCATGCTGTCATGTCGAGATGTGACCGAAAAAGTTCTAAATTCATCATATGTCATCTATTATAATCTTTGTGTGGGTTTAACCTCATTCAAGATGTAGACATTTGCTCTTCTAGTCGTACAGGAAACTCGCAGCATCTTGCCCCAGACCCACATTTCAAACACATCCTTTCGTTGGAACGGATTACCCAGGTCTCTGAGGTGTACGAAAAAAATAGGGCGTTTACTACGTTTACTTTCGCTTTCCTAGTGATATTTCAATCTATTCAAATTTTGGTTAGTTTTATCATGGCCGAGCAGATAATTTCAATTCGTCGTTTTATTTTCAATGCGAAAGAGCCGGAGTTAGGGGTATGGAGCCCAAATACATAAATTTTTCGACGACTTCAAGTTCCCTATTTTTGATTTACGTTATCTCAGTCTACTATCATGACTTTTATCTTGTTGGCATTTATTTTGAGCCCATAGTCACGGCTTATGTTTTCCAGAATTTGGAGACACTCTGAAATATCTTCGGTGTTGTTAGCTATTAGAGGAGTATCATCCTCAAATAGAAGGTTTGAAAAGCTTTTCACCAATTTTCATTCCTCCATTCCAGTTCTCTAAAGTGTGCCGCATCAATATTTCGCTGTAGATGTTGTAGAGTAGAGGTGAAAGCTATTTTATGTATCAAGAAGTCTTTTAGTCCCGCTTGAAGCATGTACAACATAATCTTATAATCTTACTGGAATGTGATATCAGGGCTATCAGACTATAGTTTTCGCAAACTATTTCTGACTCTCTTTCATGTAGGTGAAGCCATACTGAAGTTGACCAGTCTTCAGACCATAAGCCTGTTTTCCAAATCTTGTGACACAATGTGTGCAAGATTTTTTGGCCCCTTTTATCAAGAGCCTGCAAGGCCTCCGTTGATATTCTGGTGATTCCTACTGCGTTACCTTCTCTCAATTTGTCAATTGCGAAATTCACCTCATCTAACAGTATATCCGGTTCCGCTTCATAATACCCCAGGTCTCCACCAAAAGCATTCCGGTCAGCATATAGATTGCCACAGTAATCTTTCCACGCCGATGCAATTTGGTCTAGTTCTATATTAAAAAAATCATTTTTATCTTTAGTTGCCCAATGTTGGGCAACTAAAGATAAATATGATTTATCCCAACACTCACTCAGGAGTGTTGGGGTTTGAACTCCTGAGTGATAGAACGTATCTTCTTGAACAGGCCTTTGGAGTTATTGGTATCAGAGAAATTCTGAATTTCTATTGAAACATTCATCAGATATTTATTTTTGCGATTTAACGATTGGTAAAGTTCTAGATCTGTACTGTTGTCGAGACCCCGCGATTTGATTTTCCTTCGTTTCTGAATGAGATCTATTGATTCCGTTGATAGCCAGGGCTGTCTAATAGTATTTTGGTCTTCTTAAGGTGTTCCTTCTAAAGTTCTGAAAAGAGATTTTTTCACAACCTGCCATATTGCTTCAGTATTTTTGTTTGAGGTTCCTCGAGCTGAGGCTCGACTTTGCGAATGACGTTATTGTTAAAAACTGTAACCTGGTCATCACTGAGCCAGGACAGACTTTTTATTTGCCTTCATCTACAGAGTTTAAATTTTCCTGTAAACTCACAAATCAGCAGTTTATGATGGCTTCCACAATCTACAGACGGGAACGTTTTCGCGGTTTTCACCAAAGATTTCTATCTCTGCTTAATCACGATGTAATCTATTTGATACCTCATGTGTCCATCAGGAGATCTCCAGATGTATAATTCACGTTTGTGATTCTCATACATAGAGTTAGTAATTGCGAGCGCATTTTCGATGCCGAATTGGACGAGGCCTTCTCTTCTGTCGTTCCGTTATCCTGTCCCAAAATTCCTCACTACTTGGCGAATATTATCATCCTTATCAGTGAAACCGCTTTGCATTGAAATCGCCCATTAATATCAAGAGTTTTTGCTCTGTATTTTATTTTTTGTCAGTTCGATAAAATTCCTCGATCCCTTTGTCATTACTATCAGGAGTGGGAGCATACAGTGCCAAGTTGTATAGCACCTAATGTACAAGTTGTTAATAAATGGTGTTTTGGAATACTTCATTTTCATTAAATTCCTATTTTATGGTTATCAAGTATTTCGCGCAAATCAATTCTGATATTTGCTACTAAAACAAGTCCATTGGTGGCTTATGTTTTATTAAAATAATAGGGATGTATTGAAAATATAAGAAACAATATGAGAGAAATCTATAAAAACAAAATATCTGCATGTTGTTGTTTGAAAAGGCGTGTCAATAAATATGAAAACGTACTACCTGTTAATCCATTAAACAATTATTTAGCTGATGTGAAACGCGAGCCTCAGATATTAGTTTAGGCCTAACTAGAGCATCAGTCATTTTGTGTAAACTAATAAATCAAATCTGATATAATCAACAGCTAGAGTATTTTGTGTCGATGTGCCCAAGCGACGAATTATGTTGATAAAAATTTATATCAGACTCTCTCAAACTGTGAAGTATATCATAACGGATTGAAATATATTTGAAATATAGTCGAAGTTATTCACATCAACTCTAGAAACTAGATTGGAGCAAAATGGGAATAAATATGAACGATCGGTTTCTGAACCATCTTTACTTCACAGAGGATATCTTGATCACAGCAACGAGCCTATAACAACTAAAAACTCTGATTGTACGATTCAACAATGAATTACTGAAGATTAATTTACCAATAAACCAAAATCATGACTAACATTGTGTAACAATGCTTGTTACTCTAAAAATAACAGTCTGAATTGAATCAGTTAAACGGACGATATTTAGGAACCCTTAATTAATAATGAACTAAGACGCATTTATTATTTGTAAATATTGAAAACATATGAAAGGGTTGTCGTCCTGCGCAACGATTAACATGTATTATATGCGAAAAAGATGTACTGTTGATTGCTTTGCCATGCTCAGCTGTGTGGTATTGTGATAACATACATATGATCTACGTTTAATATGTATTCCGTTTGCTGTATATTATTTGTCTGGCGTTATAATGCACCAAATCGCTGCTTCTCTGAAAAGACCGGGTCACGTAATAAAGTAACGTGCGATGGCTTACCTGAGTAAATTTGAACGAAGGCCCCCGCCTATAAATAGCGAGATTTTTAGCATAATAATTTTGTTCAAATTTTGCGAACCCGAAGAAAAGCCGCCCAGCAGCAGCAGCGGGACAGCCAGGCCAAGTCAGCCATGCCGAAGCATCAGGTAGAGCGACAGCCAGCAACAGTCGCCGATATCAACACATTTCGTGATTTTCTGTACCATATACTGTTTCATTGATTTGCAAGTGTTTTGAATAGCTTTGTTTCTCTTCCTATCCCATCACCAACCTACTTCCTATTCAGCTGAAAGTAACGTCCACGAATTTAGAGGCGTTACATAGTGATTCCTTCCCGCACCATACGCTAGAGTGCATAATACTGGCTTACGCTGGTCTTAACTACCCGTCTATAGTAACATCGACATGTTACGAGGTGCTACTTGTCTTAGAGTGGTTATTCCACTGGGGTCTTTAATTCTTGCTTTCGCTACTCGACAACAGCAACATCAACGTATTACGAGGTGTTGCGCGCCTGGCAATAATTCCTTAACATCCTCCACTAGACTGAATAATATTGGCTTACTTTGGTGTCAGACACCCAATTACAGTTACATTACGTGGGTGTATGATTTCGGTTTACGCAAGTATTAACCACTCGGCAACAGCAAAATCGATGTATTACGTGATGTTGCACAGCCTTAGTGATTTCTAGTGTTCATAACGTACCCACCGCCTGTACCAGGATAGTTTTGATGTACCTCACTCTTACGTTGTAATATTAACTGTTTGTGCATGCTTTCTGCATTATTACGGTTTTGTTGTTATTATTAATATCACCTCGCTTTTATTTTGTTTTATTATTATACAAATCGTTTGGCTATATTTTGTTTATTTAACCACCATTATTACGTCAGCGATTTAATTTAACATTTACACATAGACAGTTATTTGTGTATTTATATTTCTTTCTCTGTTTATATTGTCTGAAGACCAATAGACGGTTTTGTGAAATCATTAATCCTGTTTCACTCATTAGCAGTGAGTTTATTTCACCTGGCCACAAGAACGAGAACCATTGGATTACTCGCAAGATTCGAAGCTACTCGTGCCATCAGTAAGCCACTGAGGCCGCAGGAACAACAAGATCAGACTCCAGAGTTCGGACCCACGTTAAACTGACCTGGGGCCCGAGGAAATATATTTCCGAATGCGGCATTATTCTGTAATTAATAAGATATTTGTTTGTGACATCAATGACAGTCGCTAACTCTCCCCATTAGCTGCGTCGCGAGTGATCTGGAAAACCAGATCACTCGCGCCCTACACTTCCCTACCCTACACTTCCCGAGCCCTACACTTCTCGTTATGAAGAAACGAGAAGTGTAGGGCTCGATTGGGTAGTATTCGGAAAACTCACAGTAAGATGAACAATAGCTTGAAAAGGAAAGTGTTCGATTGATATGTCACTGACTAAAGTGTCTGCAAATAAATTGATGATAACCCAAAGAGCAACGGAAAGATGTTTATTGGGAATACCATTAAGAGACAAAATGATCAACAAAATCCGACAACAAACAAAAGTCGTTGATGTCATGCATCATGCGACACATAGTCAGAATAACCGTTGATTGTTGGACCAAAACAATTCTTCAATGACGGCTCACGAAAAAGATCGATGGGAAGGCCGCCTGAATGATGGATAAGCGATATTAACAGAAGAGCAGGAACTACGTAGCAACAGGAGGCAGGTTGGATTAGTATCGGTCACTAGCACGAGTCAGACGAGACGAGATGTAGGAGGTCTCGTGAGAGTGTACATTTTGCTCTCGGATGATTTTACCACTATCAGTCTATGCTTGTCTCTTGCCTTATCGTTGTATATTTATTTGCTTTTAACTAATCATTTTGTGTGTTTTGGTTTAGTGTACCGTAATTTCACACAATTATGGTCCAAAAATATGCTATTTTTTGGAGATTTTGTTATAATATTTAATATAGACTTTTTTCAAAATTTTTGTTCACCAGAATATTGCGTGATTGCGAGCACATATTCTGGTCTCATTTTATTTGTATATTTTGTTATACCTTGGGGTAGAGCGGATAAGAAGAATTCCAGAGGAATAGGAAATAATTTTTACTACTTCAGGAAACTTTTAACCAGATCACTCGAATAGCTGTATATTCTCAAAGACGCATGAAACGCTTGTTTGCATCGTGTCTCACTGAATGGCTTTTGTAGTTACGAACTTGTGGCTTCATAATTTCATCAGCGTTTGGTGCAAGGTCGTGCATATATTTCACTTATTTAGATTTGTGTCCTTTTTCCAGAGGAAGCTGGCGAGCGGCTACGTACATTGCTAGAAAATATTTATTGAATTATAGTTAGCTGTGTCTTTTCAAAATGTTATTTACTTAAATATTTAATGAACAGAGGTTGATAAACGCCTTTAGATTATTTTTGTATCTTGACGAAAATTCTTAAATGTCTTCTAAAATAACAATTTTAGCAGCAAGTACTGTAAATATAGAAACACATATCTTTAAAAATAATGAGATAACATATATTATTTTACTAATACGTATTATATAGAATCTACTATTCGGTTTCCTGATATTATATTCCCAGAGAATAACTAGTTTAAATATGTAAAAACCTGCTAGTGTTCTTATGTTTTAAGCTTTGAGCTTTAGTGTTGTTCTTGAACAAAAAAAGTATCTTAATAAATAAAACATGAACGGAGTTGTAATGTTGAATCTCAAATAAAAGAAAATAATCAACGGAACTAAAAAAAAAACATGTTTCAATCGATTACAAGCTACCCAATAAATTACGTAAATTAATCGAGCATCGTTCGCACTTCGTTGTGGGTCTGAGAAGTCAAAGCAATACAATAATTTCGAAATAATACTAACTACTTTAATCTAAGTGAGCACTAAGGTTTGCTTCTCAAACGACAAATGAATTATACAGAGATATTTTAAAATGTTAATTTAAGTTTTAACGTGAGCAATTGGGAGATATAATTAAAAAATCTACCGCAGTTGTGGCAGAAAATATATTAAAACAACTGAACGTGATCGCCACTCTATCTTTCATAACTGGAAGTAATTCGTTTTATTATATTTTACATAATAGATAAGTTGATCTATTTAGTTTTGACTGTCACCTTATAACTCGTCTATTAAATTCAATTAGGACGATAGTTGTTTAGGATAACTAGTCGGCCTAGATAGTTAGTCTAGATAGCAGTCTGCTTTACTGCGGTCTGCGACCGTTAGACTCACTTTGCGCATTGTGACGTGCTCTGGATCCTTACAATTTGCCGGCGATTTTATGAAAAAAAAAAATAACAATAGAAACAGAGCCGTAAGATATATACCCGCATCTCTATACTCCAACTTCAGGTCGATCAATATAATATCAATAGCGCAGACACCCAGAATAACAGTTGGTATCTATTCGTTCGTCCGCCATCATGGAAACGAACGCACGACAGCAAACCATATAAATAGCAGCGATTGCGCTGATACCTTCTTGTTCATGTTAGTAATTAATCTAACATGAACAGCGGCAGCCATCTTAATCTTGGATGATGTTGCAATATAAGTTAATTTAAATGTTATAAATATTAATTAAAGTATAAACCATTATTGTTAATATTGCATAATGAGTTTAATAGGTATTGTGTAATAAATAAGAAAGAATTTAACAAGTAAAACGATTCGCTTAGACTTGGCAATCGAGAATGTATTAATCGCATGAAATCGTATTTAAGTATCATTTATATAATGTTGTAAGTAAGAAAATGAAATAAGTAAAACAAAATCAAATATCTTTCATTTGTATAATAATTTTACAAATAAATAATAAAATTTTTTAAACAGGAGGACTAGTGTGTGACCTTCATTCGTATTTAGATTATTTGCCGCCCTAACCACAAGGTTTTTTGCCGCTTCCTGGGGCCCTGATCTCTTGTCTCTACATAAGCTAAAATGATAGCATGAGCGTTTTATGAGCGAAGAAGATTGAGGAAATTTTTTGAGTTGGCATGAACAACATAGAAATAATGAATTTAAAATGAAAACGGAAATTGTCGAATACTGTACGAGCGACGTAAAGATATTAATGATGTCATGTCTGAAGTTTAGATAAATGTTTCTAAATAAATGTAATGATGTCCTTTCACGGATGCATCCACAATTGCTTCAGCGTGTAATAATGTATAGAGACGAATTTATTTAAACTCAGACAGTACAGGTATAATACCAAGAAAGCGATATTGCTGGCGTGATAAGCAATCAAAAGCTGCAATTAAGTGGCTCATTTACGAAGAAAATAATAGAAATGTAACGATTCATTATGCAGTGAAAGGAAAGAAAGTAAAACTAGCTGAAATACGAGTTGATGGTTATTATAAAGAATCCAATCAAGTATTTCAATTGATGGGATGCTTTTATCATGGTTGCATTCAATATTACAGCGTGAACCAACATAAACCTATCTGTAAGGATTCCCCAGGCACGTTAGACTTATTGTTTGAAACTGCAACATGAAAGTCGATATGGAAATACGAAAATTTATTACATGGTGGATGTGGTACAAACTGGAAGATATTTTACCTCTAGAATAAAGCAACAATTATACAGTATCGCCATTTATCAATCTAATTCTAATCTCGCAGTATATATTAAACAGTAATATTTCTACTTTGCAAATTAATTATTTTAAGTTCACTATAGGATTAATTGTCTATCTTAGTGAACAATTTAAAATAATATTAACACACATGTACTATTAGGAATACTATTCTCACTATATA